>VYZS01015710.1:0-11842 GCA_013400695.1 Neodrepanis coruscans
TTTCTCCTTATTATCCAATCTCATCCTGGTCTCCCAGTATGAAGCCATTCCCCCTTGGAGTCTGTCACTCCAAAGAGTCCCTCTCCATCCTCCTTGTGGGTCCTTGAGGTCCTGGAAGGATTTCATGGCAGCTCCTGACACCACCTGAGCTCAGTTGAACAGCCTGAAGCTCCCAGGTGGTTTTTCAAGGNCAGGGCAGTAGTTGATTATCCAGTTATGGGTAAAAAACCAGTATTTTACACCCATGCAATGCCCTTTGTAACATATCCTGCACTTTCTCAGCACAATGATGGGATGTTTGCAGTTATTACACTGCAGGTGTTTGTTACTGCAGCTTTAGAACCACAGAATCCCAAACTGGTTTGGGGTGGGAAGGACCTTAAAGCCCATCCAGTGCCACCCCTGCCCTGGGCAGGGACACCTCCCACTGTCCCAGGGGATCCAACCTGGCCTTGGACACTCCCAGGGATGGGGCAGCCACAGCTTCTCTGGGAAATCCATTCCCACCCTCACAGGGAAGATTTTCTCCTTATTATCCAATCTCACCCTGCTCTCCCAGTGTGAAGCCTGTCACTCCAAAGAGTCCCTCTCCATCCTCCTTGTGGGTCCTTGAGGTCCTGGAAGGATTTCATGGCAGCTCCTGACACCACCTGAGCTCAGTTGAACAGCCTGAAGCTCCCAGGTGGTTTTTCAAGGCCCTCACACAGGTACCAGATGAAGGATCCCTGAGGATGCTCCACTGTTCCCTGCCTTGTTTCCTAAGGAACTGCTGTTGGCATCAATCAAATCTTTCCCAAATTATAGAGAAGGAACCCAACACATCCTGCTAAAACCAAGATTTTCCTGAAAAGCACTACCTGTGAACCCTGGCACGAGGCTTTTACCCCACTGCCAGTTATTTTCAGCAGATTTCCAGTGACTCTTCCATGGATGTGAGGGCTCAGCAGCTACAAAACCTCAGGACTGATGATGCCAATGAATCAGGAAAGGACAGAGCCCTTTTAGCCCCAGCCTGAGCACTCACAGAAAACAAACACTGGGAAAGGGAATGAACATCTTCCTCAAATAAATATAATTTTGAATAGCCAAGGAGCAGAGCAGAGCAGCAGAGGAGCCTTCTGCAGTGAAGTGAAGGGCTGAAGAGCAGCAGTTCCTCCAATCTACACCCACCAACAGCTGCAGGAGGCTCTGATTCCAGGAGGAAGGAGGAGACAACAGTGCAAGAATTGGATGTTACATCAACCACTGGCTTGGGAGATGAGTCCTGCAAGTATTTTGGGGGCAGGAAGAGGAGGAGCAGAGTCACATCTGAACCTCTGATTTCCCCCAGGGAGGAGCAGCCTGTCCCCCTGGAGCCTCAGCATCCCACACGTGGCTTTTGAGCTGTCTTGGGACTCTGGAAGTGGAAAAAATAAATCACTGTGTTTAAGCCCAAGCTATAAAAAGGAACACAAGTGCCAGACTCCTGGGTGACAAGTGTGGGGGGCAGGTGACTCATGGGCTGGCACAGACAGGCTGCAATTTGGTGCAAAGGACTTGTCACAATCACTATTTACAGGTGGGTGATTTTATAAAAAGGGTTTCTAAAATCACCACAGTGGACTCAGGGGCTGCTCCTGGAATACAAATTAAGGTGAAAAATGCTGTGTCTGCCCCTCAAAAAATCAAAGTATCTGCCAACCTGCATGTGCAGGGTGGGGGCTGTGGAGGGAAATGAAGGGACTGGGCAACAAAATCAGAGTGGAGGAGCCACATCTGCCTCTTGTGTTTGTGGCAGGAGAAAATCTGTGCTGGGACAAAGTGAAGAACCAGAGCTGGGGAACCAAGGGCAATTATTTAGCAATAGCACCAGAGGAGTGGCCAAAACTGGCACCCACAGCACCCAAAAACAGGGGAGGGGAGGATTTCTCCATGGAAAAGGAGATGGGAAGGGCTTGGAGTCCCCCCCACCCCTGGAGGTGTCCAAGGATTGAACCTGAGGATCTCAGAGGCTTTTCCAACCTCAATTCCACCATTCCATGAGCACCCCAGACCAGGAAAGCTGTTTGCACTCAGGTTTGAAGGGGCAGCAATAACTCCTTTTGCTGTGCCCTGTTATGTGGAGAACACAGAAAAATTCCACAAATGAAAATTAAAAAAACCCCCACAGTTAACTTTGCAGAAATCAAGGTTTTTCAAAATAAATGAAATTTAAGCTCTGCTCATTACACCACTTATTTCTCAGGCTTCTAATGCTCACTGCAGGCTCTCCACAGGACCAGCTTTTGCTCATGGATGTGATTTAAATATAAAAATATATCACTTTATACATGTGTGACACACAGGGCCTGCAAATTAAAAGCAAGAGCATCCCCATCATTTTAAATCCCTGCAGAAAAGCTCCCAGACACACCTTTTCCAGGGGGGCTCCCACTTCTGTCAGTGCCCAACACCCACCATCCCACAGTAAATGGGGTGTCCAATCCTCACTCCTGCATTAAAATTAAAATTATGCAAATCAAATGGACCTGAAATACCTTTTCTGGCCAGAGAAATGAGCACTGAAGGTGATGGTCACTGAGGGAAGGTGCTTCTAACAATATTAAATCTCACTTCAGTGTGGTTTTAGTCAAGGTTTAAAGACTGACAAGTTTTATTCTGGTTGTCCCTTGGCAAAGGGACCTCGAAGGTCAAACACTGAGACACAAAGATTTGGAGTGAGAGTGGCTTTGAGTTGGAGCAAAAAGGAGAGAAAAAAAAGAGAAAAAAAGGAAAAAAAGGGGCAAAATAAACCAACAAGCAACTCCAACAACAGGGGAAGTTAAAAGCATTTCATCCCTGAACACTCCCAGCCCACAATTCCATATTCCCACATTAATCCTGAACAAACCACCTGCCAGAAGACTGAAGTTTCATTAACAGGACTTTTAATTCCTGCCTAAAATACCCCTTTTGGAAAGGTGAGCTCAGTGAGAAGTGACCCACTGACTAAAATAACATTTCCAAAGAGATCTTGAGGCAGAATCTCAAACCTCTCCTGTCCCTCAGTGATCTCAATCCCAGTGCTCAATTCCCAAAGCACAGAAATATTTATTACAAAGAAGGTCAAATATATATAAAAAAAAAAAATCCCTTGGCATATTTTTAATATCACAGCCAGGGGGAAGATGGAAAATGGGCACAAATATTCCTGATTTAAACTCCTGCACAACAGAGAAACCTGGTGGCTTTGATGCAGTTGAACCTGTCCCTGAAAACATCCACCCAAGGGCAACAAAAATAATCTTTCTGATCAAAATCAAATCATTTGAATTCCTGCTCTGCTCCTCCAGGATCATTGCTGCCCTCTAAACTCAGCCTGGTTGGTTTTCAGCCCTTATTTATCTCAATAACTGAAGTAAAACCCATATTTGATGCTGGTTTTTGTTGTGACTTGATCTAAAATAAAAGATGCAAAGAGGTTGGAATTATTATTATTATTATTACTATTATTATCATCATCATCTTCTTCTTCATCATTATCATCACCATTGTTATCATTATTATTAATTATTACTCCCACCATAATTATTTTTATCATTCTTATTTTTTCTTATGGAATATTTAAGCCACCAACCATCTCCTTAAAAACTGCTCCTGCTTGTGCTTGGAAAACATTATTCAAATTTTCAAATTAACTTCAGGAAGATTCCAAAATGGTTTTATTGTTGTTGAGTATCATAACATATTCCTACAGAAAAAAAAAGGAACAGAGGAAGAAGGCAGGGGAAAGGGAACAGTGCTGCTTCAAAAAAATAATCCCCCAAAAACAATCCCCAAACAGGAGAAGTGAATGCTCTTCTCTCAATATTTCTTTAAAGGCTGATGAAATTAAGCAACATTTACAACCCCTGCATTCCAACAGAAGCTTGAAATGCCATTTTAACATAAGGAAAAGAAAGGAAAATCTAATAAAGTTACAAAAAAGCAGCACATTGCATATGACTGAGGCAGAGACTAATTTCATTTTCATATTTGAAAATATGAAAATACAGTCCCCAGCTCCTGCATTATGGGGCATCTGAGTGCACTGAGGGGTTGTTCCCATGTTTTCCTGCACATCCTCCTCCAAACCTGCAGCTGATCAGGAGGAATTTCTGGGCTCCCAACTCCCATTTTTAGAGCTGTCCTGGTTCAAAGCCCAAAGGGGATCCAGCACCAGTGAGGGACCTGCTGCTCCTCCCCAGCCCAGGGGCAATGAGGCTCTTGCAGAGCTGGGGGTTGGTGTCTGCAGGGTGAAGGGATGGGGAAAAGAGGCATCCTGGGGCTCAGATGGATTTACTGCAGCATCCCCAGCCCAGTTCTGGGTGTGGGAACAAGCAGGTCCCTCCCAGGCTCCCACATTCCCTTCCTGAAGGCCATGAGCTGCATTTTTGGAGCCCTCAGTGACATCCCACCAACCCCTGCCCCACTCACAGGAATTTCACACCCATCCCCAGGAGATAAATGGAGACCTGGATTTCCACTCTCCTCAACCCTCCTGACTTCCCCCAGCAGAATGAGGTTTTTATTTTATGCCATGTGCATCCAAGATGACTGAAATCAAGACTGAGTGACAATTAAAAGAGAACACACAGACTCGGGTGTTACATCAAGAAATCACAGCTTCCAGCCCATGGGACTCCACCACAGTGGAACTGATAGACAGATACATAAAACAATCCCAATCTGGGGGCAAACTGGGTTTCACAAGAACTTGAGGCCCCAAATATTCTGGAAGAGCCCCAAACTGAGGTTTCTGTCCCCACTGAACTGTGTGTTCCCAAATAACCCAAGTGAGCCCCTGCCAGGAGGCTCCTGTGCAGACTGTGCTGCCAGTGCAGCCAAGGACTCTTGTCAAGTCATCAGAAACTGCAGAAAATAAAACTTCCAAATCCACCCAGAGCCAAGGGACAGGGGGGAAATGAGGTTACAAGGACACCCTTCAGCCCTGGCACAGAAAAGCCCCTCCAAATGCAGGAATTACCATTTCAAATCAACTTGTACCTGAAAGGAGGAGGAAAAAACTGCTGTGCAGGTGCCCTTGGCTGCAGCCTGAGAGGACAGATATTCCCAATTATGGGAACATTTGAACCTCTCAAGCCTTTCTGCAGCTCAGAGACCTGACCCCCCTCCCAAGTGCCTCACACCAGGTACGTCTTCAAAAAAAAAATACAAAAATAACAACAAACAAGGCAAAACACGGGGAAAAAATAAGATCTTTATTCTTCAAGTTCATCCCCCAAGGCTGTAAAAACAATGTGAGAATGCTCAAAACTCATGAAGGGGAACTGCCAAAGTGTCATGCTGGTCCCAGAGGATGCTGCCACCCGGCCAGCAGCAGGAATGAGGAGATCTGCAGGCAGAACATCCCCTCAGAGGTGTCCTCAGTGGGCAGATGTGTCAGTTAATTTTGCTGTCATCCCCCCTAAGTGAGTTGTTATGTTGCTTTCCTTGCTGTGCTGAGGACGCTGCCTTCAGATAAGGAAAAGGCAGGAGGCAGTGAAGCTTGGCTGGGAGGGGAGGGACACATGTCCCCAGGGATGTCCTGTCTGGGAAAACACAGCTCTGCTCTCCTCTGCTACTGCTTGGGCTGGAAAAGAGAAACACTTGCAGATGGTGCTCCTGAGGGGGTGTGGGAGGCTGGGAAAAATAACTGCTCCACATTCAGCCCTTCCCCAGTGCCTGGAGGGGAAAGAAAAAGGATTTCTTTGGCTTCTCCAAACCCTGGCTCGGAGGGGTTGATTCTGTCCTGGTTGCTCCCTCCTCTCAGTGCCCTGGGATCCCACCCATGGGTTCCCTCTTCACCTCATCCCCTTCAGGGAGGCAACACCACTCCCAGGATGGAGCCACCAAAGTCACCAAAGTCACCCAAATTCCCTTCCCTCCCCTCCCCTCTCAACAGCCAGAGTGACCCACAGGCTCCCAAAGGGACATCCCAGAGACTCTCTGCCCCTTGGACACACAGGGCTCAGCTCTGAGGGCCCACAGTGAAATGGGAACCACAGGATGGTTCAGGCACAATTTCCAGGTTTACAAGGTTTGATCAACAACATCAATTCCCAGCAGAAAGCTCAGCTAGAAACCCTTCCCATCCTGTGCTCCAGCACATCCCAGCCCTGGCAGCTCACTGCAGATGGTAAATCACCTCTAGCAATGTCTTCTGCTTGGAATTATTTCGTGGCAGCTGCAGGCAGCTCCAGCTCCCTCCTCCTCTTAACAAGAAAAAACGCTTTCATTTTGGTTTGTTTTAAAGCTCAATACAAGAAAGATCAATGTCTTCCTTCATTCTGACCCAATGCCCCAATTGGCAAAGCTGAACAGTCATGACCTTCCCTCGGAAAAGGCTGAGCTGTTCTTCCCAAATTCCTCAGCTGTCAGGAATCCCCTGGGAAGGCAGTGAGCTCCATCCTGGCAGTGTCAGCACTGCTCAGGGAACTGCAGGCATTTAACAATGTGCAGGGCCAGGACAGAGCTCCTGCACACAAACCATTCCTCCTGGACTCGTGGGTGTCACTGGAAAAAACACGGTTTTTTTGGAGCCTGGACTTCACCATCAGCCTTCCCTGGAAGAGCCCAGGAAACCCTCCTGTGTCAGCCCTGCCAGGGGCTGTTGTGAAGCTCATTTTAGGGGTGTTCAGCCACAGTTACACACCACACAACAGTCCACATGGACATCAGGCTTACAGGAATGGGAAGGAAATGGTGTCCAGCAACTCTGAGCAGGAAGGAGTGGAATCAAAGCTGTGAAGGAACCAGGAGGGACTGCAGGGACATGCACAGGGTCACCTTGAGTTTCCTCCAGCCCAGCATTCCCAGTGCCACCACTAAAACATCCTTGCTGCCCTTGGATCCAATGGGCAGGTCCCCTGGATAGCCCTGGAATGAGGGCAGAGGCTGCTCAACACCAATTAGCTTTGCTGCTGCCTAATTAGAGGCTGCTGCCTCACCCTGGGCACCAGTCCCTGGTGAAAGGAGCCCAGCAGGACCCAGGATGGCTCTGAAAGAGCTGAAAGCCTTGAATGATTCCCTTTCACAGGCAGCTCTTGCACAAGCTGCTTCCATCCAGTGCTCCTTCTGGAGGTTACATCCCCCACCAAATGTCTCTGTGGCCTCCAGCATTCCCAGTTCACACAACAGCACAAGGAAACAGAAAAGATGAAGGAGGGGGGGTGGAAAGAAAAGCTGGATTCATTCCCCTGAAAAAAATATTCCATATTGAAGCCACTACAATGAGATTTCCAGGACTGGCCCCTTGATCTGCCATTAAATAAAGAGGGGGTGTAGATTTTTGTTCTCCTCTGGCAGAAGTGCAGACCTGTGGTGGTTGTCACCACAATCCTGCTCAAATTCCTGGAGAACAGCTCAGGGGCTCAGAGTGGGACATTGCAAAGCTCAGCCCCACACTTTAAGGTCCTGCTGGTCTGAGAGAAGCCCAGCAGAAATTTTACATCTCAAAGGTTCTGATTCCTTTAGTTTCCTCAGAGATCCTGCTCAATCACAGCTGTAGGAGACACAGGTTGGAAGGAAAGGCCCAGATTGAAATATTTAATGATGGGAAATGGTCTAGAATCAGTATTTTTGCAGCTTTAACAGGATGGCATCATGAGCTACCTCATTACCTGAGCTGGTTCCTGTGGCAAAGAGAACTCAGGGCTTCTTTCTTCCCCTCCAAGCTCAGCTTGGTAAGTGATGATCAATTGGAAATGTTAAAAAAAAAGGGAAAAGGGGGAAAGCAATGGGAGCCCCATCAGGGCCATCAGTGTGAGACAGCTCTGGCTGGGAACTAACAGGGCTCTGCAGCCAAGCTGAGCATGGAAAGCATCCTCCTTTTTCATGGAATCATGGACTGTGCTGAGCTGGAAGGGACCCCCAGGGATCCCAGCACACCCCAACAATCCCAGTCTGTGCCCAAAGGCTCCTGCAGCACCTCAGAGCACAAGGGGAGGCAGCAAAGCCAAACTAAAGCACTTTGCACTGGGGGACTTTTCCATAAAACCTCAACCACAACCACCTCAGCCCTCCAGGGCTGCACATTCCCCAAATCACCCAGAGCTGCACAGAACTCACTTGAACTTGCAGCCTGAACCCTTGTGTGCCTGGAGATCCAGATCCAACCCACTGCCCACTGCCAGCCCTGGGTGGGCAAGGCTGGAGAACATCCCCAACATCCTCAGGGGGGTGGGAATGGGAGAGATCCAACCCCCAGGGACCAGCTCAGAGCCCTGGCACTGCCACTCACACACTGGGGGATGTTCTGGAGGTTCTGTCTGTGCATCCTGAGCTGCACAAAAAGCACCTCTTGGGACAGAACAGCTTTTTACCCTTCCCAATAACCCCCCCCAGACACTCCAGCACAGCTCCCAGGAGCTGCACAAGGTCAGGTGTGCTCCTGAGTTTAGTGACAAAACCAGGCCAACACAAGCTCCTGCCTCAATTCCTGACCCCCCCTGGGAGCACTGGGGGCTGCACAACCCACCCAGGGCAGCTCTGGAGTCTTATCTGAATATGCAAAACCAGCTGATGGTTCTGCAATGACACAGAAATTGGGGTTAGTGCTGGAGCAGAGAACAGGAGGGACAAGACAGTTGGGTTTACAGAGCTCCCAGGATTGTACAGGGTAAAAAACACCTCCCTTTTCTGTTTAACTGCAGCTTGGGGGGGAAGCACAGGGTCTAAACTCAAGCCCACACTGTTCTTTTCCAACCACAGCTGCTTTAAAAACAAATCCCTGCAGGCAAACCCCAACCCCACCTGTCCCAAGCCTTTTTCCCCATCTCCTCCAAGGACCTGCTGCAATAATGCCCCCCCAAAAAATGCAGAGGCAGAAATAATTCCTGCCTGAGATGAAAATAATAAGCAGTTGCCAGCAAGGCCATGGTGCAGGGATGTGAAACAATGGCTGAGCAGTGGAATGGGGCAGCAATTCATTAAGGCAGCACAGAAGTGCAGGAGGATGAGCTGCTGCAAAGAACTTGGGCTCAAGGTCGCCGGTGGAGTTGTTTCAAAGTAATTAATTCAGCAGCACCCAGAATGATCAAAATTGGCAGAAAGCATTAATTCAGGGGGAAGGACAACAAGGGCTGTGTGTGAGGCAAGAAGAAAAATGAGATGTTTGTGCTGGGAGAGGGTTAAAGTTAAAGCAGCCTGTGCTGACTCACAGCCCTCCAAACAGGAGGGAGGAGAAACATCCCCTCAAAGTCAGGACCATAAAATACCCCCAAAAATGAACAACTTCAGCGCAGTGAGAGCTGTTTTCTATTTGTCTTCCCCCTTGGGATGTGGATAATGTGACAACATTTGGGCAGGATTTCAGTGGCTCTGCAATAAAGAGAGTGAAGAAACAGCTCCTGTCAGGGCTCAGAATCTCACACACTCCCCCTCCTCTCCAAGGAGCTTTGCTGCCCACTGAGCAAACTGGCCAAGGACAAGGGGAGGATCAAACCCCCCAGAACGTATTTCAGACCCAACAAAGCAGATTTAATCATCTGGGGCCCATTTTCTCCCAAACAGCCTGTGACCTATTTCAGGCCTCATTCTGAGCTGCCTATAATTAACTGTAATTTGTACAGATTTCCATTTAATACAAGAACTGGCTTGCCTAAAATAAAAAAATTAAAGCAGGGCAACTTCTAAAGTTAAAGTCAAGAACCCATTTTTAAGTTAAAATATCAGACCCAAACCCATTGTGTCTCAGGGCTATAAAACATTCTTTCCAGCACAGCTCCAAGGTAAATCATTTTAGAGGCTCCTTAGCACAAGATCAAAATGGGATTTTCTAGCCTGAAAAACTCAGTGTCTCCTGTAATAAAAAGACATGTTTTAACATCTCTTTTCTTTGCAGCAATGGAAAGTGTTATAATTCAGAATTTTTTGGGTGTTTTTTTTTGCTTTGATAACCCACAGGTTTAAAAGAGATAAGTCCTTATTTTCAATCTCCTCTCTCTTTTCTCAAGAAAACACAACCAATTCCAGCCTCCCCCAGAGTCACACAGAATCCCAGGGCTGAAGAGAAACAGAGCTCCAGAAACTCTTGGGGACATTCCCCCAGGGGAAAAAAACCCACAAAAATAACTTATTTATATCCAGGCCTTTCTTTTTCACTCCCTCCCCCAGACTCTCTCCCTGTGCTGCAGAATTCCCTCTGCCCATGAAGGTGAGTTTTATAAGAACATGGCAAAGAAACCCAGGAGCCACCAAATGGACAAATCCTCCCTCCCATTCCTTCCTTCAGCTGCATTTCTGGGCTTTGCAACTTTTATTCCTCTGGTCACTTCTGAGGCAGCACCTTGTGGAGCAAAGGAGAATAAACCCCTGAAAAATCTCCTGTAAGGGAGGAAAACACCATAAAAACCTCTCCCAGGGCCTTTATTTGGATCAGCTCCTGCAGAAAAGCAGCAGCTGGGTTTGTGTCCAGCACATCCCTGTGATGGAAACAGCCCCAGAATCCAGTGGCCAAAGGTTTTCCTGCAGTGCCTTCCATGGGAAACTTCTGCACCAGAGAAGAGGGATGGAAAGAGTGCTGGAAATGGAATGAAGAGGCAGGAGATGAGGTGACATTCAAGAGGAGGAGATGAGATAAAAGCAGTGACACCCCTTCTGACTTGACACACTTCAGATAATGCAAGTTCAAGTTGACAGAGCAGAAAGAGTTGCTGAGGATGTAAAACCAGAGTTGGGAGCACTTGAAGTATTAACTTTCCCTGGGCAGCTTTCCTTCCACAGCCCAGACAGAACTTTTTTTTTTTGCCTCTCTGCAATTTCCATTGCAGCATTTTGCACTTGGCTCCCAGGGAAGTTTTGTTCCAATTCAGAACAGTCTTTGCCAGAGGAGAGTGAGAGATTCTCCCAGCCCACTGAATGAATAAATACAATAATACAACCTGCACCTTGCAGGGTGTTCCAAAGGCTTTGGAATCATCCTCAGGATGAAGGGAGTCCTCAGGAGCACAAGGTGTGACAGAGAGGAAAACTCTGAGAGGTGTCCAACACCCCCCCCCAGCTCTGGGCTGAGCTCCCAGGAGCAACAGGGGACAAATTCAGGTGGGAAAACCCCACAAGGACGTGGCCATAAAAAAATAAAAAGGCACCAAGCTTTGGTACTTCCCAGCAGAGGTTAAATCTCAACAGAGAGGATTCAGTGAGAGCCAGGGCGGGGCAGGAACAGCTGGATGCCCCCAGATGTGCCCCAAGGCAGGGCAGGAACAGCTGGATGCCCCCAGATGTGCCCCAATTCCCAGCCACTGCAGTGCCTTGTGTCCCAGCCAGACTCTCAGAGTGGATCCAGAGCCCCTGCAGCAACTCCCCATCTGCTTGTGCTTCCCAGACAGGGAGCAGTGACACCCAAACAGGATGTGTCACCCCCCAGGACAGCAGAGACAGCAGGAACACAAAGGCAGCAGCAAAGAAATGCAGCCCTGGAATAAGGAAAAACCCTCCTCCCCCCCAAAAAAAAAGGAGGCAGAGATACAAGACACACACTTGGTGTGGCTGCTNAAAAAAAAGGAGGCAGAGATACAAGACACACACTTGGTGTGGCTGCTGGGGCAGAATCAGCCCTTTTCTGGAAAATGCCACTGATTGGGCTTTCTCCCAAATGAATGGTGTTAATTGTTCCCAGCAGCAGCAAGTGCTGTCATCACCACTTCCCAGGGCTCCTCTCTGCTTTGCCTCCTCCCTGCTGTGGTGGCAGCAATTCCTCACCCCCAAAACAAGGAGAAACTCCTGTTTCTGGGTGTTTTGTGACTTGTGCTTCACCCCCCTCAGCCCCAAACACAGGGACTGTCCCCTGTCACAAACAGTGACACTGTGGAAGGGCAAAAAAAGCTTCTGGTAAAGACAAAAA
>VYZS01015732.1:0-10523 GCA_013400695.1 Neodrepanis coruscans
GGTCCCGGTGGGGGGGGAGGCGGAGCCACCCTGTTCCCCGGGCCATGATGGATGGGGATGAGGCCGGTCCCCAGCATGGCCGCATTCCCCACCTGCAGCGTGGGTGCGGTGGCCCCCTCCCCCCACTGTATCCACGCTGGGCGGTGTGGCCGTCCTTGGAGCTCGGCGCGGCGGCGGCTGCTGACCGTGCTGGCGCACGGCGGCAGTGCCAGCAGCCGTGGCCGTGCCGGCGGTGGCACAGCAGCGGCAGCGGTGCCAGCAGCCATGGCTGTGCTGGCGGCAGTGGTGCGGCAGTGGCGCGGGGGCAGCGTGGGCGATGGTGGCGGGGTTGCCGTGACTGCTGCGCGGCCGGCCTGGCGTGGGAACATCTGCATGGCCGGCCCGGCGCATGCGGCCAGGTCAGCACGGGTCTGGGTGGCCCGGAGGAAGTACCGGAAATCCCCGGTACGCCATGCAGGCCCGCGGAGGGCCGGCGCACTTCCGGCCCATCCCGGCACTTCTGTGTGCACGCGGGGCCTTACTGGGGGCGGGGCCCGAGTGCTGCTCATCCAATCAGAGGAGGGCCAGCCCCCTGGGGGCCATCTGCGCATGCGCAAAGAGGGGTCCTCTATAAAAAGGGGAGAGCGGACGCCATCTCTCTCTTTCGGCTCTGGACGTGGCTGCAGTAACATCCCTACTCGTCTTCGCGCTGAGACTAACCTCCGCGTGTGGACGGATTAGCGATTCAGCAGCGGCAGCCCAGTGTGGTATTCCCTGGGGGTGGACTGCTTTTTTGGGGGTTGCGTTTTCTCGTGATTTTCTGGGGGTGGACTGCTTCTCGGAGGTTGCGTTTTTCTTGTGGTATTTTCCTGGGAGGGCGGATTAGCGATTTCCGCGGCCATAGCCCGGTTTAAAGGCCACATCTTTCCATTAGCACTGAAATTCCTTCCCGGGATTGGGAAGTGAGGGGGGAGGGGGGCTCGTGGTTTCTAACTGAGTGTTTTTCTTCAGAAAGCCGAGCAGAGGCTCGCGCTACTGTAGGGTCCTCAGGTCAGCCGCGGAACCCCCCGGGAGAGCTGAGGTCGGGGTCCTTCTCTATTTATCCTGGCGTCTCTTCCAGAGCCCCCAACAGAGAAAAAAAACAGCACTATCCCAGAGCCTTCCCATCCCAACACGGGGTCTGGGGAAGCTTAATTTGTCTGTTTTTGCACTTTATTGTCGGTTTTGTGTGTTTGTGAAATAAACTGTGTTACTTGTGTGCTTTCTTTTTGGGGGTGTGTGGCTTCTCTCGGACATCTCTTGTCAGTACCATGCTTTTTAGTGGTAAAACTACAACTGGGCTTTGGCAATATCTGCTATTGGTATATGGTATTTCAAACAGCATGATTTCCTTTACTACTTTTCACTCTTGCTGTGTGTTTTCAGCCTTCTCCATTCACATTAACCATATCATCATTTTACATGAAAAGAAGTTTTTCTGTAGCACTGGGCTCATTAAAAAAAAAAAAAAGATAATACATTGAATGACTATCACTGAGTGCCAATTTTTCTCAGCTTAGTTTTAATGCAAGTTCAGGCTATCTAAAGTGAGTTGTGATAGCAGAAAGAAATGAGACTTCAGGCAGCTTTCTAAGGAATGAAAATCATTCTTCTTGTTGTATTGTTATTGCATGGTGCAAGCAGGTTAATGGCATAGAAACTTTATATCCCATAGAATTTACTGGATGTGGAATTCAGAAAACGATGTGATTGGGAATGTGGCCCATGGATTTGTGTGTAGGTGTTAACCATCAACAGGTGCATTGCTCAGCAGAAGAGTGTGGCATAACAGTAGGCTGTATTGCAGTGTGTCCAAATTATGATATAATGTCTTAGGTATGTAAACATTGTCTTGTGATCTACTAAGCTCTAAGACTGGCTTAGTGACCTCTGCATAACACATGACCACCTTTCCTTTTGTCTGTTGGCTGTGTTAACCAAAACAATATTTACACTAAAAAAACCAGGTGATTTTGCAATAAAGACTCCATTTTGCCCTCTTCTCCATTTTGCCCTTGTACAGTTGTAACATAGCCTTTCTTTTTGGGATTTTCTGGTCATTAGCACCATGCACACAAGTCTTGTGGGCATTTGTGGCACAGAGAGTCCTATGTCCAACATTGCCAAATTGAAGATTCCAGTTTTAAGGGGTCTCACACAACTGCCTACAGAAGAGTGGTAGCAGTTGTTGGTGCCATACTGGAACATGACTTTTTTTTTTTTTTCTCCAACAGTGGCTGTGGACAGATGTGTATTTGCCCAGATATTTTTGAGAGGAGTTTAATTTTATTTTTTAATTTATAATGCTGAATTACATTTAAAAATTAATATTAATCAAGTCCACTGAAGCTTTGTAATTGATTTTTTAATTAATCCAAGCAATTTGATTTTAACTTTTGCTACACTGGCAAGAAGTCATAATTATTATGAACTACCAAGAGGATATCTACATGTCAGTGCAGAATTCATTGTATTTATTCCTATTTACTCAATTTCTTTCAGAAATGAGGTGTCATTGACGGTGACTCTTCATGTACAGATACCATTTGACTATGAATTGCAAACCCATCCAAAGCCACTTTGATTTTACTCTTATCTCTCCTTTCAAGAACCATTCCCACAACCTTTATACCTCCCTCCAGGTAGGCAGATACACTGAGGCATGATGTCAATCATCAGACACAAAAATATTTCAGTTATTTTAAAGCTGGAGTATTTGTCAGAGACTCAAAAGAGAGAGATCTAATGACTTACCAGGGACTTTGCTTATAAACACACATCTATGCTATTCTCGAAGCTCAGTATTATTATTTTTTCTTATTCTTTTCATTTTCACACTTAAAACAGAAACATATTTTCTTCTAGAAAATGCTGACAGCATGTCTTGGTATCTCAAGGCAGAAAGGTT
The DNA here is from genome assembly GCA_013400695.1 of Neodrepanis coruscans. Lineage (NCBI taxonomy): Eukaryota > Metazoa > Chordata > Aves > Passeriformes > Philepittidae > Neodrepanis > Neodrepanis coruscans. The sequence goes on from VYZS01015732.1 coordinate 2,927, forward strand.
TCTTTCCCCCAGGCAGTGTGCTGGCAACTTTCACATGGACACACATGACTGAGCTGCCTATAGGCACCCTTGCTTTCACTGTTTCCATAATCAGTTTAAGAACAGCCATGCTAACAAACATTACAAAGATGAGTGCGGTGAAACTCTACAGGATTGAACTTCAGCAATGTAGTACAGGTAGAAGGCAGCAGCATTAAGAGTAAAAATACAGGAGAGATTTGTTATGCAAAAGTAAGAACTCTGAAGCTGGGAAGTTAGTACATGCAATCAAAGCGAAAAGCACTGCTTAAAATAATAAGGCAGAGATTGTCCTAATATTCTTTAACATGCGGTTTATAAGTAAGTCTTTAATAAATTACATATTACCACAAATAATTCACTGATTACTACTTTTTGCTGCATCTAACTAATCCACTCTGTAACACAAACAAAAGCACTCCTGAGTGAGCTACAAGGATGTAAGCATATGTCCTAAGTCAAATAGATTTAGCAAAATTTTTTGTCTCCTATACAAGCTTGTATTACAGTAAAATGCAATTAAAAAAATACATTTCCAAGCTGCCAAAGGTAAAATGCATATTCATGAAAAATTAGATCTGTTTATATTTAAGAAGTGCAGATTACTGAGAGCAAGCCAGGGTCATGTGAGATAAAAGGTGTACAGGCATAACTCAGTATGATTACTTAATCACTTAGTGAACTGATAGGGGACATGACAACAGAAAGATGAACTGAGATACAGAAAAGTTACTCCTCTCTCAGTATTGGACAAGAAATTTTATCAATCCCTGATATAATTCTGAAATATGATTACTAATACAGCCTGTTAAGGAAAGCCATAAATAAGAAAGACATGACTCTCACCAAATAGTTGGTGAAAGAGAAAAGGACATGAAGATCTGCAGGAGTTGTGTGTTTCCACATGAATTTTTCCCTATGCAAGAACATTTCTTTCAAGATCTTTTGAATGCACATACACTATGCATAATGTAGATGACTCACATTTGAACATTACCATTTACTCTGGAAGTATTGTTTTCCTTTTTCGCATACATATGATGGTACAACAGAACCACACCATGGTGCAATTGCAAAGTTTGAGCCCAACTTGAAAGGTGCAGCTGATGATTTTTTTCATTATAAGAGGAATTGCTCTCTTTTATTGTTTGACTGCGCAGAATATGACACTAAGACTTGGCAGCCTCTAAGACAATTTCGTTCATCCACAGAGAACCTGAAAGATCACCTGCGACTGTGGAAAGCATTTTTCCTGCATTTATATTACACAGAGTTTTGGATAATGCCTTGGAAAATGATACTGGAAAAGATTGTGTATGATGCTTTAGAACTAGTTAATAAAAAAGATTCATTATTCAAATGTCTGCATTTTGTGAAGTAGCATGAAAAAATGTTGCAGGGCAAAAACCGTAATTCTCTTTCACCAGACATAGAGGACACGTTATAAAAAACACTTGTTTGGTTATTTGCATTCTAATGTATTGGAGGAGCTCTCTGTAGTATGTTTCAGAAAACCTTCCTTGTAACTACAAATCTGCTGTTAAACCCTATACACAATTATTAATTTCCGTGAAAATCATGGCATTTACAACCAAGAATGCAAACTAAGATATTTGAGGATTTTTTCATTATGTAATGATTAAAAACTTGCAAATATTTCAAAATCGAATCGGTGCTATCTAACCATGAGGCCATTGAGAAAGTCTTACTATTGATGATCCTAGTCTTCACGGGAAGAAAATGCATATCTTAGATGCAGCAAATCATTAAGAGTTTTTTCCGACATAAACGATTATATAATTCTGTGATTATTTCCCTAAGTGTACTAACATTATATGATAATGGTTCCATGGAGTTTTTCTTTTTCTAACACAATAACTCATCTTACTAGGAAAAGCTTTCAGTTGTTAAATGAGCTCAAAATGTAACGCTTACACACTGACTTTGCTCTGCAGCAGTATCAGATATGTGCATATTATATTTTTTGGTGTGTTTGCTTGCATCTCCTTTAGCACAGAATTTATCTAGTGAAATACAGCCCTTATATATTACTAATACACTGTAGTATAACACCAGCAAAGCACGAGACAATATTCTGTCTAATTGTTTTGATCAAACGTGACATAGGCTTTGTACTCATGCTAGACACATATTTCTGCAAGTTATAGCTTTCACAGTATTTGCTTTCATTTTTCTGTAATCCTGTCTGTTTCAGACCCTGAAGAATGCAGCACAACAGTTTCAGTTTTCAGCCTGTCAAGACTTTGCACAAATGATTTGTCAAGAAAAGGTCTAATTATGTCTGGCTTAAGGCTTCCATGTTAAACAGGAACAATTGCAGTGACTGTGAAAGAACCGTCTCCTGGCACTTGAGCAAAACGTGAAAGCAGCATGATTGTCCTGCCTTGTTTCTTTCCATCAACACCCTGTGGTCAGAAAAAGAAATGACCAAATGCTTCACTTCCATTTCTATCAGTTTCTTGTGACTGGCAGCACCTTGGCATTTGCCTTGTACTGTACGTGAGTCATACTGTTAGGGCAGCAAGAAAGCCTGTTGAATACAAAGCCTGAAACTAAGCAGACATCAAGCCAAGAGCTGCTACAGCAGCAATCAAACAGATTAGCTTAAGTAATTCTGAAGAGCATGTTAAAGCTCAAAATGAATGAGAACGTTTTGAGGAAAGCCATAATTCAGGCCAAGTGTAAGTGACCTGGTGCTGTGAAACACTTTATATAATATACCTATTAACAATGGCTATTTTTTCAACATTCTGACATATTGGCAACCATTTATCTTTGTTCATTTCAAAGATATTACTTATCATTCAAATAGAGTCTACAAACATCAACAAAACTTGTATTCTTTATTGAGGATCTGATCTACATGATCATTCAGTGGTTTCATCACCTAGTATCACTGGAAGTCCTCCAGAGATGTTGTGTCTATACGTTTTGAATCAAAATCCTATGAAAACAATACTGATACCTAGCAAGGAAGGAAATTTATGGCAAAACCAGCAGAGAACAAACAGATTACTCCTGTGGAAATTTGGCTTACATTCAAAAAGTGACTGCAGCTTTGCCTTCATTTTATGGTGGTGGTCTCAAGACAAATCAAAAAGTCTGCTGAGTTGCATGATCACCTACACCATGACAACTGTTTCTAACATCTTTAATATGTCTCCAAGACAGCAAGACAACATCACAGAAGGCTATCCTGGCCAGAGAAAATGTTTACCACAATTAAAATGCTGTAAAAACCTAGAATCTCCCCTTGCCACCTGCCTCAGAAGTCTGCCCTGACATAGCAGGAACTGCAATGTTCAAAGCTCTTGGGCAACAACAGTTCATTTCCTGCTCTTCAGTGTCTGCTGGCTACCAACTCCCACTAGTCTGTAACTGGACAGAGCCTGGGAGAAGACTGAAGGTCTTATTTGCATTATTTTGTATCCTAGGAAAATACAGTCTGACAGCTAGAAAGATTAGTTTTTCCCTTTCTATGATTGGAAACTCACTCCATTGTTGACCTGGAGAAAAACAGAGAGGAAAAAAATGTGGTGTTTCCATTTTGTGAAAAGAGAGTAAAATAAACGGATCATTCTATAAAAGAGCCTCATAAAAGTAGGCACTTAAATTGAAACTGGGAGAAGCACAGAGGCATGGTAGCCTATTCACATTGTGCAAGGTAGCAGCTCTTGTTTTTATCAAAAAATTTCTGAAATTTGGTGTTTTGGCTTCTTATATAGACATGATATCAATTATCTATACCATAGGCCATTTGTAATCAGCATCAACTTACTGAAATTTCCTCAAGGGTTCCCAAGCAAGACCTATGGAATGAGTAGCTGTCCTAGTTTGTACGCTAGGGGGTGTTATCAAGTGACGAGAGATCCAATAGAGTGACAACAACCAAAAGAATTTTATTTAACAAACAGCAAGCCCTGACAATAAATGCAAAGAAAACAAACTATGCTCCTCCGGGCTGGCTGCTGGGCTGGTGGAGCAAAGGGAGGAAGGGAGGCTGGCCCGTAGATGGCACTAGTCCCACTCCTAAGATCCTGGAAAATAAAAAGAATGAAAAGAAACCCTGGGGGACCCCAAGAGAGAAGAGATACCACTGCTGGAGGTGCATAGTCCTCAGCACTGCACTGCTTCCACTGTGGGTCCAGCTGTGCTGCTGCCTGGGCCACAGAAAAGGGCAGGGGAGCAGAGCTGAGATGTAGCTGAGATGCCAGCCGAGCTGCAAAGGAGACAGGACTTCTGTGCCTGCTGCTTTTATAGGATGCCTGTTCTCGTGTTTTCTCAGGGCACCCTTTTGGGGCAGGCCAAGTCCTGATTGGATGATGGCGCTGGACAGTGGCTCCTCCCCAAGACTTCACCACGAGGCAACATGGCGGCGTTCCCGCCAAAATGCCTTATGGTGGCAGTTCGCTGGGGAGGAAGGGCTGCCATCACCCTGACAGTGTTGCGCAACAACGGCTGCCACCTGCAGGGGCCCGGAGGGGTCCCAGGGGCACCGCAGCTCCATGCCACTCCACTGGCCACATAAACCAGGGACTGGTGGGAACCGCTGTGTGTACATGGCACCAGCGGGAACCAGCACAGCACTACTGGAGGCCAGCATGCATGCATGGACAGGGACCAGCGGGACAGGGACCAGGGCGTGCCCCAGACTGGGCGGTGTGGGGTTGTGTCGCTGCTCAGTAGGCACTGCCATCCCATCTGCAGCGTGAGCCCAACAGCGAAAGCCAGTGGTTACACCTGTGGCCGCCACAGTCATGGACAGGCCAGGAGCTGCTGAAAGTGCTGGAAGGTGGTGGCAGCTCCCCTCCCACGGGGCTGGAGTCTGAGCTATGCATCTGCAGGGCTGGTGCTCCGTGGAGCTGCAGGAGACTGGCTTGCGCTCCCCCGGCCCGGGCCCACGACCTGCTGGAGTCTATCTGCCTTGCTTTTCTTAATAAAAACAAAAAAAAGGTTTGGAAAAACAAACCCCTCTCCCCTAGCAAACCCCTCTGAAAACCAACCCCCCTCCCTCTCCCTTCCACCCAGAAACCCCCTGGAAACAACCCCTCTCCGTTTCTGCATGGAGAAGGGAAAGGGAAAGAAAAGAAAATGCTTTAAAACAAGAGTATATTTCACCCCACAACAGTAGCTAACAAGTGACGATTATAGACAAAAGTCACCCATCAGTACTGATATCACTACTTGAGCCATGTGAAGTAATTTTGCTTCTGCTGTGCTTCTTTTCAGCACAACAAGGCTAAAAAGAATTAAAAAATGAACTAAAGTCTGTTAGTCTTTTGATATCTTGAGCTGACACCCAGTGACACACAGCTTTTCATGCAACTTAGAAACAGGCTTTATAACCACAACATTCTGGTATGTTCCCTCAGAACAACTAACAGATGAATTTGTGTCTCACTAGATACACTCCTGTGTGTTTCTGCTAGGTCTCAGTCTATGAATTTGGTGAAGAATGGGAATTACTGTCTTGTTCATCTAATTAGAACCTGAAATAGTGCATTCCCCTTAGTGGTTCAAATCATCTTATGTACAAAATTGTTTTGAAGGTAGTGGGCTAGGTTCTGCATTAGAGAATTGAGGTACTGGGTATGGAGGGATCTGAGTTATTGTCTGAGGGTTGATCTAGTGGGTGTGCTCAAAGCACTCAACTGAAACTCTCCTTCAGGCACTATAGATTCAGATACATTAAGTTTAATCTCTTGCTTAACTTCTCAACGTGACCCATGTCTAGTGTCTCTTTTAGAAATCAGTGTGTTGTCAACAAGGGTACAAATTAGTCAACATTTCAAAGTCCAGTATTTACTGTGCAAAGTCCACACTGAGACTCCTCACAGTGCATTTATAGGATTGTACTTCTACATCCTGATGTGCTGCACACTCACTAGTCCTGAGAGCAAGATTAAAAATAATTATGCTGGTGCAAGACCTACAGTGGTATCTGAGGAAGTTACATACAGTTTAACACAGGGAAGATAAAGAGCCTATGGTAGTGGCTCAGGAGATTACTAGCTTCTTGGAATAAAAATCAAAACATTTCTTCAGTGCTTGTTCTGCACTCTTTGCAAATTTTGCACTTTGGCCAGGAACATATGGAATGATATTTGGGAGCCTTTTCTCCATCTTCTGCAAACGAAACTTGAAACTACTGAGATCACAGAAGGGTATCTTCTCAAAACGGATGAGCCATGGGACTGAAGAAACAAAAGCACTTACACATTGAAGTAACAGTACTTAACAGAATACAAAAATTTTAAGTTCTCAGGAAATATTTTTCTGATTCTTGTTCTCTCTCTAAATTTAAATTGCAATTAGTATTTTGATTCTTAACAGAAAAAGAATTCTTCAGTTTTCAGGTGATTTTCATGTTATATGGAAAAAGAAAGGTCCTTATTTTCCTACCAAATACGTAGACCCTTTTTTGGATATCTGGTATTTTATATGCATACTTTAGCAAAGAGATTTGTATTTTAAAGAACCATATAATATAAAGACTGCATATTTCTTCTCTGCAAAACCTTACATGACTATCACAAAGACAGATATACATGATTTTGCTTTTTTCTTTCTTTACTATAAGGTTTTTCAAAAATGTTGCCTACATTTTGTCCAACTAATTCAAATGTGTTTGAGGCAGTAACTGTATTTTTAAGAAGATCATGTAGAAGAACTCCTGATTTGTTCAGATTGTTTGCATTGTCTCTTGATATGTTTGAATAAGTAGGTGAAACAAACAATGGCAGGAAATATAGCTTGCAGTTCTCAGAATGAAGTAACTGCCTTGTTTACCCCATTTACTTTCCTCTTCTCCCTTCTCCCTCTACTCCCATATCTGGCAAAAGACTCTCTCATAGTTCAGGTCATAGTCATACAAGATACTTTTGGTACTAACAGAAAAGATTTCTAGAGGATTCAACACCATACAGAAGACAGAAAGAATAAGAGACAAATATCACAGGATAAACAGCCTGATAATTGTTTATAGGAAGAAAGCCACAGGACACGGTTTCTTTCCAATGGTTCTGGGGAGCATGGGAATTTGCATAGTGTGTGCTATCTAAGCAGTGTTTATTATGAAGCATGGTCTGGCTAATATGAAACGGAAGTGATAAAGAGTTTCATATTTATTTGTACTTGATTTGTTTTTTAAAAAGTTAATCCAGATCTATGTCAAAATCTGTATTGATTTAATTACATTTTTTTTCCCACTATCATGTATCACTGGGGAAGAAGGTTTGCATGACTTTGGGGTGTCACAGTATCTATACAGTCTCCAGTAAATTTGATCAAAAGTAAAAAAAACTTATAAACCTCAAAGAAAAGTTAAAATATCTATTTAATTGTAATATATTTAATTAAGATGTTCTTATACAAGAAAATATTGTTAAATAGAGTTGTTTAAGTGAAACAATGTATGAAGTGAAAGAGAAAAAGCTGTACTTGCAACTGTGTGTATAAATTATCATCTACACCAAAATTTAATTATGTTATATGCCTAATTGTAAAAAGAAAATTTTGGAAATTCTGTTTTAATTATTGTTGTAGATTGAAGCTAAAA
>VYZS01015743.1:0-10393 GCA_013400695.1 Neodrepanis coruscans
TTTTTTTTTTTTTACTTAAGGAAGTCTTTCACCTTTGAAACTCAAGCTGCGAAAATCAGAACTAAAGGCCAAAACAAGAGCAATTACTCTGCTTACAGCAACAGCTTCTCTGAAATGAGTAAATACCAGTGAAACATCTGCCCCTGCTAAATTAGTGCAAAGGTGCTGAAAAAATGAACTGGGCTTCTCCCCCCACTGCTGAAACAAGCTATAAAAGGAGCATTGTGCCTCTAAATCCAATAAAAAGCAACACTTCTTCCCAACCACGTTTGGTTTATGCTGAACAAGGGTCTTCTGAGAGCTTTCCACCTGGTTTAGTTTCACAGTTTGAGTGCTCTGCACTCCTCAGAAAGGAGAACAGAGGCATAGCTGCATTACAAAGCCTCTTACCCCAGGATAACACAAGACCAAGGCAAGATCACGGTTCAATCACAGAGCAATTCAAGTGCCAGGTGCTGCTCTGCAGACCCTTTTCTCAGCATCCCCATTCCATGATGATCCAAGCTTGCACAGGAAGGGTAACACTACAATGCTCTTTCCCTCCCAGAAGATGCAAAGCAACTGTTGCTCATCTCCTGCCACTGCTCTGTCTGCTCCAGGTGTTCAGCTACCCCAGAGTCACATTGGAACAGCTCTAAGCAACACAACTCCAATGTGAAACACAGCACACGCAACGAGAGACCTCACCCCTCCAAACAGTACTGATGCAACAACCTCATGAAGAAAATGCAATCAAATAACAGAACTTGCAAAACAAAAAAGAAATCACATATATAATCTCATGTCTAAATGAGGATGACAGTGAATGGTGTAAAAAACCGACAGAGCTGCCACCAGGTATCAATACATTCCACAGCACCGACAGTTTGTTTCCTGGAACTGCATGTAAAACTTACAAACCCATGAATGTCACAACGCATCAGCTTGAGTGATTCCAAAATGCCTGTTAGCCAGATGACTGGCAAGAGCCTACTCGGTGATCTGGGTTTCCAGTGAGTATTACTAACACAACACACGCCAAGTTACAGAGTCTATTGCTTAAATTGCTCTTGGAGAAAAAAAACCAAAGCGCTGAGTGATATGTAAATCTTTGCCACTCACATCTTACAGGTGAATGGGCTTTTAAAGTTGAGTCTCTTTTTGCACTATTTTTTAAACCAGTTTATAAGCAGCTGTAATCTTGTGGCTTGATGCAACTCTTTAAGGCTCCATGCTGACAAAATCATTTGAGAAACAATAAAAACTTCACCACAGGAGGATCGCTCTGGGATGTCAAGGTTTAAACATGTAGTTCAGGCCCAGGACTTGCACAGATGGTTCAACAAACCCAGCGTCCCATATTTCTATCTTTTGTCTCTTGTTTTGGCCCTGAGCTGTTTGTTACTCCTGCGTTGTCTGGCACAAGTTCGGAATCTTCCTTGCTCCTCAGGAGGAACAAGGTGTTTCACTCTTCACAGAGGCTGACGAACTGATCTTCCTACTTCCATGCTAAGTGGCTGTGCATTTTTTTCTGTTTCTACTAACTCATCAAAGATATCCCTAAAACAGAAGGAAAAAACAACAGTGAAACTTATGTAGTGGTTTTTTATTCTGTGTAAGACGGTTCTGAGGGAATCAGCAACTGGATTTAATCCACAAACTTATCTGGTATCTCCAAGCACCAGTAAAGACAGAAGAGGAGGATAAACCCCCCCTGGAAAGATATAATTTCTACCTACAGACCTCATTTTGACTGTGTCTTGGTAGGAGCAGGGACATTTACAAATACCACACCACTCAAGGAAAAAAAACCAAGCTCCATTATGATTCCTGGTACAATGCATGCATAGCCAAGACATTGAATCCCCTTCTTAAAATACAACTTAATGCATTTGTTAAAACCCTACATGTTATTGACATACAATCCCACACCTCTGAACTCAGAGCAGTTCAATTTCATCATCCTGGATAGTTTTCATCCCAGCAAAGAGGACTAGAGCAAGAAGAGACGCCCACTCCCTCACAAGGAGCAGGTAATTACCAGCACCAGAATTCCCCAAGACACCTACTTGTGCATGTAGAAGAAGATGTAACCACTTCGGTCTCTGTCACACTGAACAGTGGTCTCGAGAGTTCTGGACACTTCCAGGTCATTGTAGGTGAACCAGGACTGCTTCTTGATATCATAGACATCACTGATATAATGACCTTAAAAACAGAGAAGGGTTTGGGTTGGAAGGGACCTCAAAGATTATCCTGTTCCAAACCCCTTGTATTGGGGAAGGGACACTTTCCACTAGATCTGGTTGCTCAAAGCCCTGTCCAACCTGTCTTTAAACACTTGCAGGGATGGGGCATCCACAGCTTCTCTGGGCACCTTTCCTTTTGTGCTGCAGTTTGACCAGTAAACTGGATAGCTACATACCGTGCTTTGGCCACCTATGTCAGACTTTAGTGCTAAAATACCCTTAAGATCCTGGTCCCTCCATCCTGGTAACAAGCACAAGCAATTTCACAGAGCCCATAAGCTGTATGTTTTACACAGGCATCACACCATCCTCAACCTCCTCCCCCACCAGCAACTCATGGCAGAAATTTCCTTTGCTGCCTAGATTCTTCTCTATAAATAACCCTCTTATGGTAACTCTGTATTACAGACTTTTTAAGCAAAATAAGAGATGAAGAATAAAATATGGTATCTTTTACCGGAAGATGATGTGCTTCCAATATGGCTGACGATGCTGATGAGACGATAGGAGTGAGGAAGCTCTCCTGTCTGAATTAAAAAAAAAAAAACAAACAATTAAAGTTTTTAGGCATTCCCTTCACCATGTATCTTATGATTTATACCCATGATACCAGCTTTGGCTACTGTATTCAAAGCTGCAACCCAATCAAGGATTACAGAAACAGACACCCTGGTTCACACCAAACAAGAAGCCCTTCCAAAAGTGGGAAAGAGCCTCCCATCATATTTAATCTTTCATCAAGCCAATGAACATGCAAACAAGCTACTCTGACCTCAGAACAGATGCTGACATGAGCTCTACACTGCAGAGTTTTCTAAACAACCATTTCCTGAGCAACTTCCACTGATGTCAGAATTAATCCATCAAATAAACAGAAAAGCCAAAAAGGAACACCATGCTTACTTCTGAAGTATCAAAGAAATAACCTTGATAATGGTACACAGATTTAACAGCAAGTACTGGATATGTAGCCCACATTCTCTTGTCCTGCACCTGTAACATCAGCAGACAACACCCTCTTTGCATGCAGGAAATATGCTCTGTCTATTCACTGGCTTTTGAAAATTAATTTTTTTAATCCTCTCTGATCAGGAATGTTGCTGACATGATTTGCTGACAATACACTTAAAACATAACTCCTAGTGTAAGGGTTAAGAAACTTGACAAAGAATTGTAAGAAAATAAAAACTGCTCAAAGAAACTCCAATTATTAAACCTTTTCCCCTTGACACAGTACTCCTTCTACTGAGGCAAGCAGGCAACTTCCACAGTGCTGCTGTGTGGAGTCTGAGTGTGTCAGTGGCCAGCAGCACAGCCCAGATTACAGTCAGGTGTCCCTAATGTCAATAAGGCCGTGCCACAATCTCTCAGTTATGGTGGTGCAGCATCCAGAGGCTCATGGTGCTGTGAGTAAACTACCGTGCTGGCTCCTCTTTCTTTCTGTAAGTAAAAATTTCAGGGCCATTGCTTCATGTGCATTGTAACACTTCTGGTGTCAAATTCAACATTATCTACCTCTCAGGGAAACTAAGAAGGTCATTATAGCTGTTTTTTTTTTGTTTGTTTGGGTTTTTTTGTTTTTGTTTTGGTTTGGTTTTCTTTTCTTATAATTAAAATATCACAATCAGACAGACTCTTACGGATAGAAAATTTTATGTTTTCACTTGAACATAAAAGACCTTTCTAGCCTCTACATCTGCTCTGTAAAACTACCTCCAACACTAAACAGATAGTAAAGAAGGGGTATATTCTTCAGCTGGCTTTTGAAATCGTAGATCACACCTCAGCATTTCTTTTCAGCTCTTCTGCTTCAGCTTCTGAATACTCCATGTCAAGACCATCCTCATTCCCAGAGTCTTCATCAGAACCAATGCTGTCCAGGAGAGAGCTGTTAAACTCTAGATAGCATGGAAACAATGATACAGAGTGAGGAGCCGTGGACCACACAGGAATTCACAGCAGGTTAAGATGTATCTACTACATAACACGCACAATAAAATTCCAAGCTTCCTTTCCAAGGAAAAGCAGGAGATACTGGAATTTCCAAATAAAAACTCTTTCTCTTCCCCAACTTGTCAGAGCAAGAGTTAAACATCTTGGAATTAATTTTAGCATCATCTCCCTCATACTTTTCCAAAAAGGCACTATGGCAATGACAGCTGGGTGATAAAAGAGGATTTAAACACCCAATTGGCTCCAAAGGGCTGCAGCCAGTACTGTCAGGAGAAGTGCAGCCTGCCTGCTCAGTGAACTGCAAGTTTCTGCAACGAGAAGCTATGAATTACAGTTTTAACTATATGTTGCATTAACAAAGTGCATTTTTGAATTAAAACTGGCATCAAAACACCACTGCTGGCAGCAGGCATCTCTTCATTGTTTTCAATGGTAAGAAGGCTGCTCACCACAGGAACTTCCAGTTTGCTTGGCTGAGCAAAATGCAGGCAGCTTTCTGTAAAGAGCCGGAAGGCAACCCTACTCCCTGGTACATGCTGTTCCAAACTTCCTGGGGTTCTGCAACTACCCAACTAATTTAAGATTTTGTACAGTACTCATTAGGAGAAGTAACTATGCTTTCACCAGTTAAATTAAAGCTATGGAATCCTGGGTGGATGAGATGAGATTAACAGGACACTGCTCAGGAATTTTTTCTGGTTTGTTTTCACAAGACTAACGCCAGCTTTGATGGAGACGTTTTGTCAAAGAGATTCTTACACTGCTCGTCCTGTTAAATCATCAGATACTGGATTAGTATCGTCTTCTCGAGAAGTTTACAGATGACTTTCTGAGAATCTTTTACTGCTGCTTTCCATGCTGTTCAGGCTGCAAGCTAGACTACAGCCAAGGAACACAGCCACGTTGATAGGTCTCTGCATGAAGCATTTGCCATGGAAATTGCTAAATGCCACTTGAGCAATGATCCCAGAATGACTAGTGGTTCTTTGGTTACAGCAGCACTAGGATCCTTCATAAGACAAATGCTACCAGCTCTGCATTCAAGGTTACTATCATCTCCTTGAACAACTGATGCCTCACAAATGAGACAGTAGCAAGGCAATGCTCATGTTTAAGCCAAGCAACTGCAAATCAAGAGGATGAAGGATTTCTATCCTTGAATTCTTCCTCAATATGAATCAAGCAAGACCTGAGAGGGACTGGGCACTAAGTCTGCCAGAGCTCAGACTAAAGGGTGCTTAAGCAGCGTTCAGCTTACTTCTCTTCAGAAGCTGACGTGGGTTCATGCAGTAACAACTGAGGGCCTTTAAAGGTGCCTGGGCAACTACAAGTATTTTGATGCAACACTTCATCACCCCTCCTGCTCCCTCTCTGGAGCAGGAATTTTCTCTGAGTTGTGCTTTGCTCTGCCAGACTGTACGAAATCACTTGCATGCCAGCCTCACACAAATGTTAAACAGTGCCTGAGGCCTACCATGCTGTCTGGATTTGGAGAAGACAGGTAGTGTGTTCTGGTTTCTTTTTTCACTTCCAACAGCTATACCTTGCAGTGAGGTCTGTCTCCCTCCCATCCTGTATCAGACATGATATAGCACTGATTCACTTACCCAGGTAAGGCCAGTGCATTCATTAATCAGCACTAAAATATCAAAGCAAGTAAGAAATGATCCTTACGCCCTGACTAGAGCCATTAGCATTCTGGCTTTGGCAGGGAATGCAAAATTTCAAGATCCCTTTTGCTCTCTCTAGATTATGTATTAACTACATATTAAATATGGTTCACATAATATATTACACATTTCTCCATATATCTCTATAACTAAAAACTCAAGAGACTGAAATAAGCGTTTTTTCAGATTAAGTTTTGCCTGGCATTTGCTTTCACAACCAAGAAAAGCTGACCTTGAACAAAGCCAAACACAACAAAGCACACACCAAAAGAACATGAATCCCAGCTGTCTTACTGACATTCAGGAGCTACAATCATACATACAGATCAATTTTCCCTGAACAGCAACATACTGGAAGAAGTTAAATAAATTTCACCTTGTAGACTTAATTCCGTGGCTCGTTTGAGGTCATCATCCTCTTTCTGTTCTCGTGCCTCCTAATGGGTAGAGAACAAAATGTAGCTCATTGAGACATTTCACTGTTTAAAATTCTTGTGGTGCTCTTTTTTCATTGAAACTGTGCTGCTCTGGTTTCTACAACAAACTTGACATTGTAAATTAAAAGTTCTGTGTGAAGGAATGTTTGCAACCAGCAAGAGCCCAATGTTCCTGTGCAACAGAACCTGGGACAAACCTTCATTAAGGCTTGTCAAAGCTCCCGAAGTTTGGTATGCAGCCCAGTGAGTCTCTAGTAACACCGAATGCTTTTTCTGGACCATTAATTTGAAAAGCATCTGAATGAATTTGCAACCCTTCACACTGAGGAAAGCTGTCACTTACACACGAAGCTTCTCAAACTTCAGCAAAATTTAGACTTCTTCTGCCCAAAGCCAGCTGAGGACAGAGTCATTAAATCCTGACAGATTTTATGATTTTTAAGCTATCTGAAAGTAGAGCCAGTGGTTCTATGTAACAGGTGTAACTCACAAAGACAAGATGCAAAAAGACACCACTAAACAACCAGAAGTGGTTATTACCATATTAGCATGACCAAGTAACAAAGAAACTTCAAGTCAACAAACACTTTTAATGTTTGAATAACATTATCCCCCTCTTCCTCCCACTACTCTTGAAAAGCCCAGAGCTACAGCAAGCCAGGCAATAATTTTTAATGAGCTGGCTTCTTAATCCAGGGTTTGAATGCTTTGAGCACACCTGAACTCAGCACCCCAACTATGTATTTCAAATCAAGATAACCACAGTTACTGCATTTCCATGCCCAAGTCATTAGAATAGCAGATTTTTTGCTTCAGAACTGTAGCAGAAACATATTCAAAGGGCAGTTCTACATTATTAGCATAAGGCCTTTTATCTCACTATTTCTAAAGCATTTGGGAATCTTTGTTAAACTACTCAGCACTGCTGAATCAAAGCTACATCTGGCATGGAACATACCAACCAGCACCTCATAATGAGTAATGGGAGAGAAAAGTCCAAGAGCCATGGAAACATCAGATCTCATAAGGAAAACCATGACATCTCTGGTATTAATAGAGAGCAGACAAGGGCACCTTTAAAGAAAGGCCTGGCTAAGTGCTTGATGTATTCCCAGTGGCTTGGTTAAACTTGTGGAATCAGGTCTTTAAATTCAAGTGGAATACAGATGGTTAGCACACATTCTTTTCAAGTCTAATCGAAAGGACTTTTTTAGACTAAACTATTTGTGTTCCTTTTTCCAATTTACTAGCAGGGAAGGATCGCACAAATGCTCAGTTCCTATGTGTTTCACTAAGCACCCACTACTTGCTAGCACCAGAACCAAGGCTAGGATAGACATATCCTTAACCTGACCTGACATGGCTGTCCTTAGCTTTGGCTTTGAAATCGGTCTCTTTTGCCAAGTCTTGACATGACACACTGCAAGAAACAACTACCAGGGAAGGTAAAAGAGGGGCTGGGTCCTCAGAGAGTTAGAGTTTAGTTCATTTTATCATTGTTTTTAATATAATGTGACAAGCCAGTGTATAAAAGTGCATGGAAAGTCTTGAGAAATCTGTGGAACTGTGATGTAATATATACAGTTTTCAAAGCACACAAAATGTGCCCAGATGTATCCAGTGTCATCACTCTATTGACAACTGGAGCTAGAAGAAACTCAAGCTTTTTCCCATCTGGTTATCTCAAAAAAAGCAGCAGAATGCCCTTGCAGTTACTGTCTGAACACAAGCTTTAATTTAGCTGTCAGGTTTCCCGGGTTGGCGATTATAAGTCAAGGAAGCAAACTTTGTTTCTTACTTGCTCTTGAAGGCTTTGAGCCAGTGCCTGCTGAAGTTCTTGTTCTTCCCTCTCTCTCTCCATATCATACTGCTGCAGCCAGTCAACCTCTCCCTGGGAGCCTGCTGGAGTTTTGTTTTCCTTATTCTCATCAAAATCTTTAGTTATCTCAGCGAAATTGGCAGGACCTGAGGAATCAGAAAGTACAGTTATGCTTTCCTGGGTCTTCTGTTTGCTACCAGCTAAGTTCTCTTTAAATCACCACAATCCCTGCAGCACAGTGACATCTACTGTCAGGTAATGCTCACTAGCTATAAAAAACCCACACAAANAAAAAGCAGCAGAATGCCCTTGCAGTTACTGTCTGAACACAAGCTTTAATTTAGCTGTCAGGTTTCCCGGGTTGGCGATTATAAGTCAAGGAAGCAAACTTTGTTTCTTACGTGCTCTTGAAGGCTTTGAGCCAGTGCCTGCTGAAGTTCTTGTTCTTCCCTCTCTCTCTCCATATCATACTGCTGCAGCCAGTCAACCTCTCCCTGGGAGCCTGCTGGAGTTTTGTTTTCCTTATTCTCATCAAAATCTTTAGTTATCTCAGCGAAATTGGCAGGACCTGAGGAATCAGAAAGTACAGTTATGCTTTCCTGGGTCTTCTGTTTGCTACCAGCTAAGTTCTCTTTAAATCACCACAATCCCTGCAGCACAGTGACATCTACTGTCAGGTAATGCTCACTAGCTATAAAAAACCCACACAAATCAAATGGAAAAAGCTCCAAAGCACAGTCTTATACCCATTTTAACAGATGCACAATGAACCATTCAATTAATCCCCGAACCTGTTCCTTTCTTAGTCTTTTATGTTCACTCTGAAACAGCAAGTTTAACTGCAGTAAGAAGCCACACACCACTAGGTTTCTGCAGCCGTGAAGCTGACACTTGAATTTCTCTCTAAGAAACCATGGATTATAAAAATTTGCATTGCATATCCTGGTGTACTACAGATGAAGCCACTACTAAAGCCAAATTATACACAAGATGGAAGAAAGAACAAATCTCAAGCACTGCTTAAATCTGTCATCTTCTCCTTCAGGTGACAGAGCCTGAAGAGAGCAAGAGGCTCCATCTTGTGAACACTATTTACAGCTTTAAAGGTGCACAAACATTATAATTATTCAGTTCACCTTTAAAGTGAACACTATGGCAGAAGTGCTTTACAAAATCTCTGGAATGAAAATTCATTCAACCTCTGCATACACTTCCTACAAGTGCATGACACTTTGATTCTCCCACTTGCTTGCAACTGGTAAAGTGTCAGGACCTGCTCCAAGTGCTATCGTGCCAGCAGCATGTGAAACTTCATGGTCCTGCCCTATGCAGACTTCAGTATCTGCTGATTAGTTATTTACAAGGATAATACAAGGCAGTCTCAGTATCTGAACTCCTGCACACAAGACCACCAGCACCAGAATCATAATCCACCAGTCTGATCCCCTTAAGGTGAAAAAACGAAACAGAATTTATTACATGACCTTTGAAAACTTACATAGTAGGAGGAAATACAGAACTTCCATTACATACATAATTTTTGCTTTAAGTGTCACAAAAGAGCCTTNACACAACAAATGATAAAACACTTTTTTCCTTCAGCTGGCTAAAGGGAGGCTCAGTTTCTCCACACTGAGATCACAAAGGCTCCTCCTTGTACTCAACTGTGTCTCTGGGTCAGAGGCCATAATTCAGTTGATGAGTCTTAAGCTTAAGAGTCTCCCCTCACATAAAAGTTTTAATAAAAATTAAAGAGATAGAGTTAAATTCAATAGTAACTAGTGACAAAATAACTGTATTTATGAAAGCATTCTAATTTTATGCAGCCCAGACACCTTCTTGCACACCAGCCATGTGAATGCTGCTACTGTGCTGCCCAGGCTGCAACACTATGGAAATGAAAATACTTTCTGCTTATGGAAGGATTCAGTTCTAGATATGGACAAGTCTTAGTAAATTGAACTGTCTGGCACAGGAACTTGCAGAAGCATGTGTTAATCAAGACAGAAAAAAATGGAAATTAACTCTGAATCAGAGAGGTGTCAGACATACAAGAATATACATTAATTAAATACTTTATACACAGGGGAACCATAAGGAACCTCTGAGGAAGTCAGGCGGCTTCAGCAGTGCACTTGCATCCAGTTTCTGCCACCAGACATTACCAACCTGATGCTATCAGCAATCTAGTTTAGCCCACTATAGTCCAATTAACGTGGTTACTTTGCCTTACCTGAGTCTAATACTGTTCTGGGTTTATCCATATCCATAGATTCCAGGTTTTCC
>VYZS01015756.1:0-17068 GCA_013400695.1 Neodrepanis coruscans
CCGCCGCCGCCGCCAGGGGGCGCTGTGCGCACGGCGGCCGCTGGGCCCCGGCGGAGGGAGCGGCGCTGAGCGGCACCGCGCCCCTGCTGCGGAGGGACACAACCGGGCCGTGGATCGGCATCCGACAGAACATGGCTTTATCTCCCTGAAAACAGAGGCACGACAGGGTGATTTAGCGTGCATTCACACTGCCAAAGAGCACAGACGCAGAAGTGTCTCGTTCGTACACAGAGGCCGAGTATATAAATAAGAGCATCAACTGAAAAGCGGGTTCTTGGATGACAGTGGAGCACAGCCCAGGTGTGCCTGGGAAACCAGGACACAGATGTGCCAGGCACAGCTGTCCCCAGCACAGCTGTCCCCAGCTGCTCTCCATCCCCCCCAGGCCTGGGCCACACACCTCCAGCCGGTTAACACACCCCCATATCACAGTTTGCTTTCTCTAGAGTCAGTGCATGCAGGATGTGCCACGGGGACAGAGCCCTACTGAAAACCTGGGAAAGGGAACCTCTGCCCTGGGACACGTTCCCACCATCACCTTTCACTGGCTGCCCCACGAAATGGGGCACCTTCAGGACACTGTACCAACCCTGCACCAACCTTCTCCTCAGAGAAAACGTCAGAGTCACTCACTACACTTTGAGGTCCAAAAAGAGCTTGAGGCCAAAACCTGTGTTAGTTTTTCCCTCTGGGTAAATATTTAAGGCCATGTGCGCGCAGGAGAAGCCCAGATAAATCTCACTTGTGCTTCACATACAGGAAGGCAGCACAGCATTGACTGCCGGAGCTTTCTTGTGAATAGAGCCAGAAAGAGACAGTGATCTGAATCCGACTCCGAGCACACCATGTTTTTCTTGGGAGAAGTAACCTGCAGAACACGGCACAGAGGACACACTACACCACACCTGCCAACTCCAGTCAAGCTAAAGCAGTGCACTCCCCTCCCTGTCCTCTCCTCAGCAAAAAAGCCAGAGAAGAGAAGCAAGCCACGGCAGGAAATCCATGCTTGGTAAGAAAAGGGGGGGGGGGAGATAATTTCAATTTATAAAAGCATAATGTGTAAGAACTCTTTCTTTTTCCTTTCAAAACAATGATGGTATATTTTAAAAACCTTTTTTTCCAATGTAAAGCTAATATAACTTCTCAAGCTAAAGTAATCCTTGTATTAATTGGATTACTAGATTCCCTCTAAATTTCCTCCTTCCTGTTGGTAGGAGGTGGTCACTAGCCAGCCCACAACAGACACATACCCACAGCATTGAAGCTTTATTGAGAAAAGACTCTCATCCTTTGGGTGAGCCTCACAGCATATGACAGGAAATAAAAACAACCCCAAGAGTTGTTTTAGCTGAAGCTGCCAAAGGGTCATCGCACTCTCACCTCCAACCCAGTCCAACGTTGCTCGCTGGCAGTTACCTTTGAGCAAATACCATATCAGTGAGAGAGACGCTGTGCCCTCAAATCCTGCCACTATTCCCAGGGATACCATGAGAAACAATCCCTTACTGAACCTTGCTTAAGAAAATACACACAAGTGTATGTTTGTACACAGGGCACACAGCGCGGTTGTATGTCAGAACACAGAGATTTTAGAGTCTTAATTTCCAAGACTTCTTACTGGAAGAATATACTCTTACAAATAAGATTTTGTGTTTGTTAGTTATTTAAATGTTTCTTTATGAAAAAATGTGAAGCTTAAAGAGTGTACTCCACTGTGCAACCGTTTCCAGTGCTGGTGAATATGCAACTCAGTGTTCTTCCTTTTTATGAACACACAAACACTTGGAGGTATTTGGTTTCGGGGTTTTTTCCCCTTCCTTGTTTTTTTCTGTTTGTTTGTTTTAACAGAGCATCAGCCAACATGGCAAAGACTTCTTCTTCAACTGCCAAAAGCATCACTAGTATGAAAGTGATGTCAGCACTGTTTTGTTAGTAACGTTGGCCTTTCCTCTGAAGAGGCAGGACATACATATTGCCAGGTCAAGCATTAATGGTAACTATTGTTAGTTTTCTTAGCTCAGTAGTGTGAAAGCTTGTAAGACAAGACAACACCATTAAAAAAGAACTGGGTTCACCTTAAACAATCATTCCAACTCACTTCTGAAAATCCATATGCTCAGAAACTCAAAGTGACTGAAGAAATGGAAAAGCTAATCACAAAAGAAGGGATTAAGGCTTGACTTTTTTCACACTCCTCCACCTCACCTTCCCCCTCACTGACTTACCTAAACATGCACTGGAACACAGTATTTCGCAGCAAAATATGTGCCTGCAAGATTTGATTGTGCCTACAATCAAAAACAGGTACTTTATGCAACCTACCCTTCCAAATTTAGTATTCAATCAGCTGTCATAACAGGATTTGACACAAGAGTCAAATCACAGAAAATCTTTTGTTACTCTGCCAGCCTGGCGTTTTGTCTACTATAGTAGTTTCAATACTGCACGTAGACTCCATCAGTTATCTGATCAAACCCCTATTTACACTTTTAATTATCAAAACAATGTTTTAGTCAATTATTTCACTGAATCATCTTAGTCTTCCTGAAGTAGCCGAGTTCTTTCTGCTGTCTACTTCACACAAAAGTGAAGCAGGCAATGAGTTTTCTTCATGAGAAAAATCTCTGGAGACGGACCTTGGCCAGGATGCACAAGAAGAATACTGAAGGGTAAGCTGACCAAATGTCTCTTCCTATAGGTTCTACAAGTTAAGAGAATTGAAAGTTTCTACCTTCAACATATGGAAACAAATAATAACATGACAGGTCCAATAAAAAGAAGAAAGCAAAAGTAGCTAAAATATAAGACTTCTAAACCCCTTAAGTATATAATACAGGTGTTACCAAACACAAAATTATAGAAAAAATTAGAATGGAAGGGCCCTTTTGCTTCCATCTAGTCCAATCTCCTGCTTAAATGCGGGCAAGCTTCAAAATTACATTTGGTTGTCTTCTGAAGCCATTGAACAGGAATAAACAGAGCTCAAAGCTCATGAGCACTGCTACCCTGACAGACCGCCTGACAGACAAGTTGGAAGGTGACATCTGAAAGACTCAAGCTTAGGAATGCTGAAAAGCAGTAACCAAAACGGTTCATGTGAACTTTGCAATTCAGAGCAGCAAAGGCCACACATATGTGATCCCCCACCCTCAACTAAAATAGCACAAGTTATTTCTTGAAACTGCAGAAAGGGAAAGAACAGAGTATCTGAAGAAGCATAATCAGTTCCCAAAATACAACAGCTCTAGGATATGAGAACTAGGAAGAACTGTATGGCTCATCAAAAGTACAGTTACAGAAGTACAGCAGGCAACTCCTCAGAACATACCTTATATTAAGCTATGTTTTAAAAATTACTTCAGCTATTTAGTTTCTGCATTCCTGGTTGGAGACCAAACCACAGTCTCAGTTCTCTAAAAGCAGTAGCCTTTAGTATGTTGAACTCATTTTTCTTACAACATTTTAAGAGAAGAGATCACACTAGCCCAAAAAATAACAAGTATAATGCTCCTCCCTCCTGGATGCTTTTAAGGAGGAAAGTCCCATTCCCTTAGACTTCTGTTTCAAGGGTAATCAAGGCAGCAGCTGAAGACAGCAAGAAACTCGATACATGGAACTTTTTGATAAATACCCAAATTACACTTGAACATTCAGGGTGGGGGTAATGGAAGGTATTAAAGATGATAGTGAAAAGACAACCCAGTACATCAATCACATAGAAGGCAAGAGGTTTTATAGTACCGTCCCAGATGAAACCCTGCTCTCTTGCCTTGCAAATGTAAATATGGCTAGGCTCTAGCTCTGAAGCACCCTGAAACCTCAAGAACTCAACACGGTAACTGTATTACCAGATTGTGCTAATTAGAGCCAATTATATATTTAAAAAACAATGGTCACAAATAATTATGCTGTAATCAGGTATGATGTCATGATCCAGGGTGCAGACAGCATTGAAAGGCGGCCATATCCAAACTGACAAGTGGTATTATCTAAAAGAGAACCCCAAGAGACTGATCCAAAACATTCATACCAAGAAGAATCCATTTTCAAAACACCATATCTGTAATACATATGTGTCCATACACACACATATATACGTAGTATCACAAAAAAAAAAAAAAAGGCAGGCAAAAATTAAAATACTTTGATATTAACTGCATGAGTTTTATATGCTTCGGTGCTGTTCTGTAATGCTCAAATGATCACTTCCAGAAAGTTCATCACCTGTAGATCTTGGGACTGTTTCCTTCATAATCTATCACTCTGAACCACTGTTTCAGTCCAAGTGTTTAGATGAATGTTGCCTGTATTAAGCCACCATTAGCAATTTGTTAAAGTGCAAAGGTATCTCTTTAATTAAGAACTCATTGGGTACAGCTCTCTAAAGTAATTTCTGGAATTCAAGTAAAAAATACAGGAGGAAAAGGGAAACAGAAACATTAGAGATGTAGAACTCAAGGTTGCCTATGTCTATATGAGAGAGAAAGGACAGCAAGCAGGTTACATGAAGTGTTAAGACTATTTTAAGTAAACTGGAGACACATCTTAAACTTACATCATCCCTTAAATTTAACACTACTGTCAATATTTCTGTTATGTAACTACAACTTTAAGAGTTTTTGAACTCTGTTAAGAGCCAGTTACTTTTTTAACTCCAAGCACTCGTCCGCAATGACTCGCCAAGTGTAAACAACTGAATGTCTTTCTACAGCTTCTAACAGTTAAAAACTGACATTTCTACTGTTCCACTTCTACTGACCATTTGAGATGGTCAAAGTTATGAAGGAATTTTCCTTTTTTTTTTCCCAAGTTGTACTCTATACTGAGGTCTAACAGCAAGGTTAGAGACACGCTGGAAATGTTTGCAATACATGTTTGCTGAGATTAAGAATAGCCCAAAGGTAAGCAGTTGCCTAAACTTGGCAGTTATGAACTGGGACTCTATACAGGCACAAAACATTCTTCTGATGCTCAGACTCATTTGTTCTCAAACACTGACTGTCCTGGCTCCAAAGCCATACAAAAGTTTAATGAGGTGACAATACCCTGCTGTCACAAAAGGTTTGAGAGATTCAGGTCATAGGGAAAAAAAAAAAAGGGAAAAACTAACAAAAAACAAACTATGGGTAATTTGACACAACAGGAACTCAGTGAAAAGAATTAGATAATAGATGCTGAGACTTGGGTTTTTCCCATCATCAAGATAAAAATCCTACTTTCTTCCCAACTCTAAAGGAGAAGGCTCACACTTGGTATCAGAAAGTGTGTGTATATTTGACCCTTGAATCTTGGAGAGGATTTAAAGAAAGCCTCTGATAAAACACGTTCTTTTCAGGGGAGTCACAACCATTTATTTCCCAAAGCTTTCAGAAACTTGAAACACCCTATAGTAGCCTTACCTTTATATGCATCCATATAAAACTAGACTTAGAGGAGTAGGTTAGTGCAGAGAGGAAAGATTTAGCAATGCATATAATGTCATCCATGGAAATTGCATAAGTCTGCCTTCCATCAGAAATAGTGCCATATTGACTCCATCTTTGTTAACGCCATAGAATTTTCCACAGCATTTGTTAGAAATATCTACTTTGTAAATTTAGCATTATTTGATCTCACATGCCATCTAAAATTTCTCCTGAAGCCACTGTAATATTACACTGAAACAGTCTTAGCAGCAATAACTCCCCCAGCCCCTAAAACACATCCATCTTGTCTACACTGAAACAAGTTTGGTTTTTTTGCATTATATTTTGAAAAATTAGGAATACTCGATGCCTTTTTTTGTACCAGTAGAGCCAATCAGACTCATTATTTCTATTTGAAATTTGACAAAACAAGATTCATAAACACCCTGAACAGAGACACGGTAACAGTAGCTTAAGTAAGAGTAACTGTACCTCCCTACTCTGCATTAATCTTGTTTGTCACCCGTTAGCATAATATCTATGGGTCCACTTTGTTCCAATGACTCCATATTAGGAAGCTGCACTAAATCATTTCAACTGATTGTAACTAAACAGGACTTTTCCATGGAACTGGTGATCAGTTTCTGAAAGCAGATCATGCACAATTATGGACAGATTCTTCATCTAAATTAGTCAGACATTAAAATAATTTCATCTTCTTTCCTTTTTTCATAGGTTCTAACTAGGAAGTACCCAGGTTTCCATCCATTCTAAAAGCAAAATCAGAAACAATAGTACTCTGAGCTCTGAAAATAAAAGAGGCTTCTATTTTCAGTAAAATAGCACTGCTTCACATCAGCATGCAGGACCACTATGATGTCATTACATTTCACAATCATTAAGAAAATGGAATTTCCAGATTAAAAAACAGACACAACAATCTGGGTATTTCCTCATGTGTAATGGACAAAAATTAAATGACAGCAATTCAGACTCAAGCTTTACCTCAGTAAATCTCTGTCTGCACAGAGAAGACAACTTTTCATTATTCTCTAAAATAGCTGCATCACACA
Source organism: Neodrepanis coruscans (assembly GCA_013400695.1). NCBI lineage: Eukaryota > Metazoa > Chordata > Aves > Passeriformes > Philepittidae > Neodrepanis > Neodrepanis coruscans. The sequence goes on from VYZS01015756.1 coordinate 6,479, forward strand.
ATCAGCTTTTAATGGAAAGTTCCTCCACCTATTGATGGACACTACCACTGTAAATACTTACTGCAAATCAAAGTGTTGAAGAAATTGTAAAGCCTAATGGAAGACTTGTTTTCTTTCTTGGATTGACTGTCACACTAGCCATAATTAATAGTATGATCCTCAAATATTAGCTAATAAAAATGCCAATAGAAGACATGACAATTAAAAAAAATACTACTCACAGGCAGAATAATATTCAAAATATAAAACACAGGAAAGCATTATCAACGCAAACCAGTCAAAATTATATCTACATCTTAGAAGAATGTCAACAGATTTTTACTCCTTTTTTACCCTAAAGAGCATGGAAAAAAGAGAACTTCATCAGCTTCTCTCTTCTCCATTTCATGGGAAACAAGTTTCATGTTTTCATCTTGATAATTACTACTTTTATCTTTTGTGAATTATAGTCACCCATTTCCAACTGAAACCAATGCATTTATTAACTTAAGCAAGAAGGATTTGGGCTTCAAGTCATTAAGGACTTCAGAAATATAGGTTAGACTATCTATAATTAGTATTCCTGATGACTTAAACATGGCTTGATGATTACTAAATTCATCATCTTTAAATAAACACTTCTGACTCAGCATCAGCAGAACAGAGACATTTTCATCAACTAATTTAGCTTAAGACTTTTTGGCAAGCAAGAATAGGAAAGAACCAATAGCTTTGTAAGATCAGTGAAGGCAGGAATAGGCATGCAACTATGTTAACAAGTAGAAGGGAAAATATCATGCAACTGAATCCAGAACCATTGCAGACAATTGTTCCCATACCCTAATGTTTTGCATTTTAAAGTGACTAATCAGTAAGCAGACACTACACAGACAAAATGTAAGTCCTTATCTAAGTTTTCAGTAAGAGACCTACCCTTTTTTTATTATGATTAAATACTAACATGCTTTAGAAGTCATGTTGTATCTTGTAGAAGCTTACAGCACATAAAATGGAAAACATTTATTTCAGTACTTAGTGGTCAAGGAGGATGAAGCTAGTGACTTCTGAATCAAAGATTTAATCCTATAATGGAGCCATAATATTCAATTGCCAGTGATGAGCAGGAGACAACTAAGGAAGGCACCTGCTAAGCAAGCCAGGAAACAAAACACAAATAAAAAACTCGCTGAATCCACAGTGGAAGAACGTACAAAGACTGGAAGGACACGTGCCCATTATGATTCTCCACAAACAAAAAAAAAACCAAAACAAAATTGGACACCATATTTATTTTTCATCAGTTCACTGTTGTCCAGAAGTCAGACCTTCCCACAGCTCTCAAAGATCTGACCCATATTCATTGGCCAGATCCAGAAAGTTACACGTCATCTGAACTGTAAAATCTTGTTTTCAATACACCGACAGTCAGCCTTGTGTGGCATAAATCTTTCTAAGCCCTCACAAAAGGATTTTTTTGAAGATGAATATAATCCTTTACACTAGTTTATTGATAAGACACACACAACCCCCAATAACTGCTCTAGAACATGAATCATTTTGCGTATCAGACCTTAAAGCATGTTTTGTCTACAGACTCCTTGGAAACTTGGTTTGCATAACACATTCTTTCCAAAAGACTCCTCTGCTGAAATTAGTATTTGTTTGTGGGGTTTTTTTAATTTACTTATACTAAAGATGAGGCACTTCTAGTTTCAAAAATGCAATCTAAATTCTTTTATCTTCAGTTCAGCAGAGGACCCTGCCTTCCATTTTCATGAGGCAGGCATTCCAACCTATATAGTCTAAATTAAATCATTCTTTCCAGATTCAGTAACCCCCTCAGCTTTTACATGTTGCATTAGCTTATTCCACATTAAGTTATCAGAGACCTTTAACTCTCTTTTCTACTCTATTACATCAGTCTTCTGCTACTAGGCAGCATAGTGTTCCCCAAATAGCACAAGCCATTCCAATTTTTAGCAATGCACAGGAAGCAAACCATTCCTCATTCTCCCCATACATCAGTTGCTTTAAAATAGATAAGACCTTAGAATGATGCCTAAGGTGAGCTCCTTCAGAGATATGATCTCATTTTAAAAACAAAATAAATAAAAAAAGGTGACAGGTGTATCTGTACTGGGTACATGAACACGGCTCAATATACTAGCAACCTATTTACACAGTGCCCCTGACATCTTGAAACAGCCTTGCAGCAAAGCATCTGAAGCTCCATAGAGCACAAGAACATCGAACATTTATTCAAAGGGTTGCTTCAAGTTGCTTTCCACTTCTTCTGGTTTTATCACATTGGAATTGTTTTGATTTTCTGACTGATAGCTACTTCCTCCAGCCAAATAGGCAGCTGAGAGAATTCACCATAGTATTTTTTTTTTAAAACCTGTCAACACAAGTTTAGACAGTATTACTAAGCAACAGTTCAAGTATCTAGAAGGTTTTATGAATGATGGCTTTTCTTCAGATGAAATGTTTTACGTCATTATAGAGAAACACATTACAGGCTTAATATGATCTGCAACCTCCACTAAATCAAAGCAGAGAACTATCCTAGGAACTTAATTACATACTCCTTGTATTGATTTTGCTTTAGGGTACGTCTGCACAGAAAAGGCTTCGAGGTCAGATCTAGGATCCTGAATTTGCTCAAGTTGTCTCAAAATGAAGTGCAACAATAATAAATAAATTACAATATGCTACCAAAAATATTTCATTAACAGTTTGAAAATCTACTTTGCAGAGGTCTAGTAGGGGAACAATGTTGTCCAAAACCATATGCCTACTTAGAAGTTGTATTTTAAATTGAATTTTATATTCTAAATTATGTACATTCAAGGTTAGTTATAAATGGTGTAATCTTAGACTTCTGACTTTCTGTAAGCCCCAGCAGCTGTACGTCTTCAGATTTTTCCACTACTCCATTACACTACAATTTCTCTTATGCGTTTCACTAGTACATGAAAACTGGAATCAGTATCTCCTGAAGTAAATGATCTCAGATGTTCAGTTTGAACTTTAATAAGGAAAGATTTTTCAAAGAGCCTCAGCATCTCTTCTCAGACCCATATCCCTTTATTATTGCTGTCAAATGCAGCAGTCTGACAGAGGCGACATAGCCCCAACTCCCTCCCCCAGCCCTGAGGCTGAGCACACGCTCCCCCATAGGCACACACAAAAACGTGCACAGCACACACACACGCATCTGTGCAAACTCAGCACTTTGGTAAACACAGACAGCACCGACCTCCTCCTCCTACTCCTTTCCGGTCAGGGTGAAAGTCCATTAGGTGAACATGTACATATGTGTGCACACGTGTGTGCATGCACACACACACACACACACAGAGAATATGACCAGCCCCTGTAACTGGCCTTGGGCTCACTCTCAGTTTCCCCAGCAGCTGCCCCCTCACCCTCAGACTGCCCAGCTGCCAGCACGTGACACACAAGCCCCCAAAGCCCCACTCCAGGTTCTGGTACTCAAGACTCCCTCAGAAACACACACTCACTACAGCTCCAGAATCTGGCCCTGAACCATGTACCCAGCAGCTGGTCTCCAGAGCCTTTTGCCTCTGGTTAATTCATGCACAAACACACACACACGAGGGTCTCAACCCGACCCCAGAGTCCCCACAGCACTTGGCCTGGACTCACAGTTCCTCCACTAGGCAACTCCTCCAGTTGTCTCATATAGATGCATGTTTTTCCTAGACTTTATGGTCACTCCTGAGTCTCTTCTCCCACTCCCTGGCTAGTCCTGCTGCACAGTTCCTAGGGATCACAGCCCAATGCACATACCCTCACCTCACCTAACATGTGGGCCCTTGAGACCCGTGGTCAGACACCAGCTGCTGACACTGAGACCCCCCTAGGCACATTCAGTATGGAGATCTTTACCTAATAAAGCAATTAGAGTTTAATGAAACTGCACTGATGAGGACAGGGCATGGCCAGATAAACATACTGAGCACCTACCTGCTTATACAAAACCAATCTTCAAGCTGACCTCTCTTTACTCAAGTGTCTGTCACCCAAGTCCCTGAGGGCTGATGATCTCCAGTGACAGCCCTGGCAGCAGCCAGCTCAGGGGGCTTATTTCTCTGATGATTTTACTGGGGTTCCTTCGCCTGCTGCTGTGCCTCAGGACTTTGTTGTGTGTATGGAGACAAGCCTTTTAATCACATAACCTATCACCCTTAATATTTCCAGGCTGAACATCCAAAGCCATTCTAGAAGTACTTATCAAAGCCATGAAAATAACATTTCAAAGTTCAAAGCTATACTGTGTTTGGAAAATCATTATGCTCACCACTTGTTTTAAGTTGTGGGGTTTTAGACTAAGAAACACAGGGATATCATTAATAAGATTTACTGACTCAAGTTGTTGCTCTTAAGTGTCAGGTGCTTGCTCATGTGTAAGCCAGCTCTAATAAACATCTTCCAACAGTTATCAGGACACTTCAGTAATAGAAAAAGCACCACATACCTTGTTGACCATATCATATTATATTTTCTTTATAAACACTCATGACTGTTAATGTTATTGCTAAGCAACAGGATGATCTACTATACGGTATTTGCATAGCATTATCTATCAGCAAACAAATGACTCTGAAATATTTCAGTTCACAATTCACAGAATTACACACCTAACACTTCACAGATTTTTTTCAAAATTTTAATAAATTATCAAATCACTTGATGACCAAAAAACTCAATCACCACTAACATTTAAAAGACTTGAACTGTAAAGAGATGAAAAAATATGGGAGGTTCAGGTTGTATAAGAGATGACAGGAAAGCTAAACTTTTAAGTAGAGAGCAACTCACAAGGCAGAAGCAGCAAAACTGAAGACATTATCTGGAATTTGTGAAATACCACATTATGTCCAGAAGGTGAGGGAACTCATCTCTCCTTACCTAGTGGCTACAGCAGCTGCAAAGATGCAAATCCATTCGTGTGCAGACAAAAAGAATTAGTCAAAAGAAAAATAATTAGTCAGAAAATGGAAGAGGAACAGACAAGGAGGAACCAAGGCTGGTTTTCTTAACTTAGAAGTGAAAAGCTGCCCCTCTTCCACTGCTTCTCCAAATACTGCCTTCTCCAAGGAAGCCTAATTGTGTCCTCTACCTGCAAACAGGGTGCTAACTGTTAGAGATCACTCTTCATTTCCATTTTCATTGAAAAACAGAGGTTTTATTTCAATCAAAATCTCGGTGTTTCCAAACTATCTGATCCCAATGACATAATTTACAATTTGGACAAACAGCTACTGTTTCTGTATTACCGTTACTGAATTATACTCTTTACGCCACCCTTCTCAAGTCTCACTGTTAAATGTTTCATGGCCTTGTGCAAAACATTCGCAAAAAAAATCAAATTCTGAGAGAGCAAGGAGCTTGGCCAGGCAAGCTGAGTGAAGGAGCATGGCTGGGCAAGCCCACTGAGGGGAAGCAACACAGGCTCTTGTACGGGATCAAGGTTTTGAAGGCCGAATTTCAGCAAGGGGCTCTGAAAATCTTACTTAAGACATGCTTTCAACACTGCAATGATGAACTGAAACTTCGTCTGTCACTGCATGGAAAGGTCAAACATACACTAAGAGCAAGCATACCACTTAAATGCCCCATTCTTCTATGCAGAAGCACCATCTCACTTGAAAGGTGTAAGCAGCCATACACCAGCTGAACAGCAGCAGCAGGAGCTCAGATATTCCCATTCATCAGGTCAAAACAGCAGATAATTTTAGAACTACTCCGCAAGAGACACATTTAAAATAGACAGATGAATGACAGGAATTTGGAATGGTGGGTGGGACTACAAAAATTCTCATTACCAAGTGTCTGGAATTGAATGATCTACTAGCTAGAGAATCATCCAAGTATTAGTTAGGCAGGTTTTCTAAGCACTGAACTTCAGAAAGTCTATGCCCACCCACACTGCCATATGCTTAGGCTATACCAGACATTCCTAACAAATTGCCTTATTTTTTGGTTTGATCTTGCTCTTATCATCCTTGATTTTTCATCTGTACTATTATCAAGGAAGCTGTTTGCAACTTAAAGCTCAACATGGACATAAGTGCAAAAAATCACACACAAAAGGACAGACATCAGATTTAAGCTGCTTTTGCATAAACACTGACCTCTCATGAAAATCCTAGGACAGAGAATCTCTTTCCTCCACTGAACATGAGGGAGGAAGTTTCAGTTTGTTTGCCAAGTCAACATTACAGCAGGTGGGGCAGAGGGAGGAAGAAGTGGCAAGAAGGATGTCCTACCCACCAAGTGGAAGTGGGTTTCCAAAATGGAAGAATACTGCTACCCTTCTGAAAAAGAAAAAACCTTCCAAGGCAATACTCTTAAAATTTTGACTAACAACAAGGATTAGAAGTAGAAAGAGTAAGGTTGAATAGAAAGGACACAACTCTCTGCCTCTCTAGCCCTACAATGTCTATTTAACATGCACCACATTAGTAAAAACACACCCTCAATAGAATAATTAATTTAAATAGTAGCTTCCTCAGGTTAGTTTTATAAAACAATACACATTTAATATTTATAAAATAACAGTACCTGGCCTGAAGTCTCTGTGGATAATGGACTACATCAACACTGTCTCCAGGTTAAAATGCAAGTTGTTCTAGAGACTACATTTTTCAAGGGAGAGTCAGAGGACACAAAAGGGAGTGGTACAAGACAGAAAGATCCTTTTCAGTATATTGTATACGTTTATATCACTCATGGGTTTTTAAATCATATCATAAACCCATGTTATTTTTCAATATAGTAAAAAAGAGAATGCAAACAAAGCACTACCAGCAGTGTCAATGGAAAACTACTCATGCACTTACAGATCAGGGTAGTTTTAAAATTGGAATGTGATAGCATCAAATTTGTCCTGGTTTAATGCCATTACCAAAATAACAGGTTGTACTAAATATAACACTAGGTCCTGACATATCCAATTATGCTAGAACTTGGATATCACTGTGATAGCAACATGAAAGCATGAAGAAAGTCCTTTCAGGAAGTTACCACTAGATACATATAATAGTTACATGCGGCCTAAAATTCTCAGAAAGAAATGCTACAGAAATGAGATAATTTTATCAATTTCTATGTTGATTAACAGAGAAAAATTTTTAAATCCTCAAACTGTTACGGTTTCAGCGCTTAGGCTACAGAAGAAATTACTAACAAGTGTCTGTTATATGAATATTATTTTAACTACTCTTTGTGCAAACTTTTTTATGTAAAATCCTGAGTGCAATACTTAGTTCAAAGTATATGTACGATGGAAAAAAACAAAACAGCTTTTACTGTTACAGCTGAACTTTTACAGCTCAGAAATAATTTTCTATGCTTACTTACACTTTCAGTCCTATTTTAAAAGGCAGTGAACAAGATTGCAGTGAATTACTTCTGTAGATTGCGATTCCTTTACTGTAACAACTAACCTGCTAAGAACTTTTAGTTGGTCTATATAACATGGAAGTAATCTCTAGGAAAAGGATTGGTAGAAAACAAGGGCTCCAGCCTCAGGTTTGTGTTACCACAATTGAGAAGTTACAACCAAGCTGTATAAGATGTCATGTCATGTAACCATACAAGCAGAAAGTACTTATTTCTGCATCTGAGGCACCCTCTGCAAACAACAAACTTCCCTGTCTTATTCCGGCCTCCAGAATGTGACTTATGGCCTTTCACACAAAAGATACACAGCTGGAAGGGGTGCCAAGATAAACCTGGAGCACTTGTGTTTATTGTACCAAGTCCTACACAACCATTAAGATTTCCCAGGAACTCTCAGCCTCTCCTGAAAGTCTGTATGCTGCTTCTCTCTTTACATGCCCCAAACTGCATGCTCTAACACACTGTAACAGACAGGTTTAGCATAATCCAAAAGCTGTTAATATGCCCCAGGTCTCCAAATGAGATGTTAGAACAGACCCTCTTAACGGTAACATGACCACTTACTGCATTTGGGGAAAAAGCAGTGCCCTATGCACTGCCACCATTCCAAGCAACAGAGATATCAAAAAAGCGTATGTTTAAAGTCAGAAGTACCCCATAATTTGCGAGACAAGTACAACAGGCTACTATGTCTACCAGAAACACTGGCATGCCTTTCAAGGGTACATCAGTTCACAGAGCATAAATCAAAACAAAGATTCCTAAAAGCTTAAGAGATCATAAGTTGGTAACAATGTTAGATAGTACCTGTCTATCCATAAGGACCACAACATCTCCACGAAAATTCAGTAGCTACCTCTCAAGGAGGCTGCACTGCAGTGACAGGTCCTCCGTTAATGCCATACAGAACTCTTACACTTTCCCCACAAAGAAGACTTGATCCTCATGGGTCCCTTCCAACTCAGGATATTCTACAATTTATGAAATCAAGAGTGGTATTAATGAATCCTTTTGAATTGTTAGATGAATAAAAGGTCTTTTTATGAAAAGTCTTTTTACAGATGGTCTCAGGACTCAAAAGCACCTTCTCAAAATAGAAACCTTCAGTTGATGCTCCAGTAAATACAACACAAGAGAACCACTAAAGTGTTTGAATCTATTTCTAAAGCCAAAGGATTTCCATTTTTTTTCCCCCTCCAGTGGGATTTTCATCTTGATCTTATATACTGTTATATAAGTATTTCTGACTAAGAAATATTCTTGAGTCCAGCATATCCTACGCTTTAAGAGTACTAAAAAACTAAGCTGCAGGTCACATTATTTCAGTACCGTTTCTAGAGGACAAGATTCCCACCTTCATCCAGCCCCAGACCACTTTATTCCAGGTTTCACTGAACTAGCATTCAGGTACTAGGCCACAGGAGCAGCAAAACAGCTAAGTACATCTACTGTTGTTTTGAAATCCCTTGTAAAAACCACATTTACAAACACTGGTTCTGAAATAGGCCTGTACACCCTTAAATTTCTTTCCAACCTTCATCTTTAAACACGCTAGTAATACACCTGGTCATTACTGCAACAGCTACCACAAGCAAGCAGATTCAGCAACTTATTTCTTTGAACTCCACAGTTTATGACTGAGAACTAAAACCACCAAATACCACAAATGGTTTAGAAATCCCCACTGCTTATATAAGCCATCTCTAGCTTATAGTGCACATCAGTGACCACTAAAACCATGTTAATACTTATTTTAAAAATGAAAGAATTAACTGACTTAATGCCTTGTTAATCAGCCTGTGCTCAGCATTTAAACCTCACTGCCCTTATAGGGCAAGAGCATTCAGGTTAAGTCAAAAAAGCAGCACATGGGAGTAATAGATGGCAGAAAAAGCTTCCTACAGCCCTATCTAGTGACAGAGGGGCCCCACTGCTGCAGTAACTGATTACTGTCCTTTGTGGGGACAAAACCATTCCATCACACATCAGTGCAGAGTCATCAAAAACTAGGTAAATGTGTTACAGTAATACTATATATAGCAATACTGTTTTGAAAGGCTGGGGAAAAGTTATTTTAGAGCCCTTATCTACTTAATGATTAGATGCTGGATTTGATGGTCTTTGAAGTCAAGAGGAAGAAACGGAAGTTCTGAATTCCCAAAGCTGTTTGTAAAAATTATATTCCACATCAATATGCTCCATCTGTAGAAATATATACACATAGATACGTATCTGTTCATATATAGACAGACAGACATATAATCTCATTTGCACTGAAAATTAGACCCAATGCTCCAATATACTTNGCTTTCATTTTAAAGGCCAGAATGTGCGTCTAGTGCTATGAAGCAGTTAAGACATCTGTATTTAACATTTTATATGAAACACTAAAAATTTCTATCTATTCCCTTATGTGTAAGTAGTTTTTTAGCAAAAGGCTAAAACAAACACACAGCTGAAGCTGTCAATAACAGCACAATTAAATATTTAACACACACACACACAAAAAANCCCAAAACTCTACCCTAGTGGGACTTTTGTCTTAACAAAATCCTTGTATTACGGCAGCCTATGCTTAAGTCAGAATTTTGAGGGAACAATTTTCAACTTTAGATGCAAATGAGAAAATTCAAGGTCATTTGGGGTGTAGATAAAAACCCTTGCCTTATAAACCAAATTAATTATGCTTGTACTGAAACACCACCCATGGGTCTCATTTAATAAGCAAAGTCCCCTTCTTGGCATGGAGAGAAAAAGAGAAAATAATTACATCCTGAATTTTCTACAGACCAAGTGGATGTTTAAATCTGGGGAGGGAGGGGGGAAACAGCATTAATATCACATTACAGTTGCTGTAATTTTAGGTTAAGAGGTAAATTCTTATATTCTGATACAGGTCAAGGCTTTATTAAGTATTGAGATTAGTGTACTTTGCAAATTAGGTTATGGATCGTACTGAAAGCAATGAATTTTCCAGGTTTCTCTAACATGCAAGGATTCCCCAAATGGTTGAAGGAGTTTGCTAGGCAAATAAAATCTTTTCATTGTACCAGAAATTAATGAGCAAACACAGGAAAGAAGAAGGAGGGAACATGACTCTGAGTTTTATTGCATTTTCTTTTAGTTGGTGCAAAACAGAAAAAAGAGTTCCTACAGGCAACAAGATCTGCCTTGCAGAAA
>VYZS01015781.1:0-48708 GCA_013400695.1 Neodrepanis coruscans
AAGGGCTAAACAAGCATCCTTCGTTTGTGGACAGTTTATCAGTGGACAGTTTTAAGTAATACAAATTAAACAGCATCTTCTGCCTTGTGACAGAGAGGCAGTAGTGGTAAATGTGTATAAGAAGACACACTGAAGAAAAGAAAATAAAGTTATGTACAGAGCTGAGCGCTCTTTGTGTGTTCGCTCCCAACATCTCCTCTTGGACAATCCTGTTGGAGGCAACACTGATAACCTTTCTGTCTAGAGTTGTGACAGCACCTCATTGTCTTCTGCCACCCTGTAATTTAAATAAAATCTGCATATCTGTCAGCAATCAGCAGAATAGTAGCACTGGCAAACATGGTGAGTTCTGTGGTAGTCTCACTGCTCAAACTGAGATTGTAATTTCACATTCCATTCTCTTGTTTTAGCTGATAACAGTGACTTCAAAGGTCCCATGTTTTCTGTTTTAAGAGCTAAGCTGCACTCTCAAAAGATCTCTCTGTTTAAAATGAACATCTACCTCATTATATTAAGAGCTAAGCAAGAAGATGCACCTCCCCAGCTTCACTTTCCACCCCTCCAAAAGATGTTCTATGGAAAAAGGACCTGTGTTTCCCTAAATAAGGTAGATATCCTTTACACAGCAATTTACATCTGGTTCAGAAGCCATAGTAGAAGGAGGTGTATGAATGACCCATCACCCCAACCTGTCTTTTCACTGAAGGACAGCTCAGGCTACAGCCTTGGATGGAGGCTTTTCACCCTGCCCTACAGCTCCTCAACCCTTAAATAGATCAGCAAGACCCTCTGTGTCACCACATCATAAACCAGTGCAGGGAACTGAATTTTCCTCTCAAACACAGTGAAAAAAAGCTGGGAGCTATAAATTGATATATTACCAGTGGGATGGCCTAACCACCAACTCAGAGATGGTGGTTGGTGATGCCTCTCAAGCTGTGCCTGACCTCACCTGGCCCTAGGTGAGACCTCCCAGAGGCACTATGGCATGGACATACTGCCCAAGTGTCTGGGAAACACCTCAAACTGAAGGGGGTTGCAGAAACTGAAAGTGGGTTGGTTCAACTGTGACTTTTGTCTGCACCTTCCTTCGGAGATCGTTGAAGATAAACATACAACTGCTGATAACAAAGGAAATGAAAGCAAAACCAATGAAAATCTCCCTGGAGGAAATTGTGTTTCTTGTAAACACGAAAAAAGCAGAGGTACTTTTCCAAAATAAGTGTTACACAACAGGTAAGACACTTCCCACTAATCTCTTTCATCAGCCTGAAAGTATTCTGTTAAAATTTAAAGCAGGGGTAACTAGGAAGTCATTCACTGAGTCTTCTTTTTCCCCTAAACTATCAATTTAAGAGAAACCAGAGTCTGGAGATGAGGCAGATCCAACTTCTGCACTGGCAAAAACATGCTGGAATGACTAAGGCTGAAGCTGGATGGCAAATATGTTACTGGACTGGAGCCTCCAGAGAAGACAAGGAAATCACACTCACCTGCCTCCAAAAGTCATAGAAAAGGACACATTATGTTAAGCCAAGGCAAGCCCCTTGATAATTGTTTTAACTAAGTCAGTCATGGAGGTAGTTTTATAATCTAACTGTACTGAAGAACTATTTCAGTGGCTGATTGCAGTTATCAATTATTTTTCAAGTACCTTTTGTTGATAATTCTTCCTAGTTATGAAGAAATTACTTTTGCATTTATAATTTAATGTAAACATTCTGTCACAAAATCCCCAGGATTTTCTTATCCTAAACCCCACAAATCCTTAACCAGTATATACCCACAAACCAAAATTATCCAGAAGATTAAAGAAGTGCAAAATTCTACCCAGTCAGGTGATATTGGCATGCAACATGGGCTTCAAGCTGTCCTTCTCCATATCCATCTACGTACGTCTATATATCTTTAATAAGGACACAAACATCCTCCTCCCCAGCCTCCTTAATGGCAATCTCATGCACTGATTCTGCCAACACAAGTTTCCAACAATAATCAGCAAAAATTTTGAAATGGTTTTACTATTGCAAAATATTTCACAGGCAAGTCTGGATTCCTTTAATATCTGGTGTTATGTTTGAACCTCCAGGACATACCTTTGCTCTATTTCCAGTCTTTCATCCTTCACCGTAAAATTTGAAAAATGGATCTTTTCCTTATTACATCTACAAATCCTTATAAACTCAAGGAGGTGGGCCTTAAAAAAGGTCAACTATATCAAGATGATGCCATCAAATGGAAATTTTCTTTGGCACAAAAACAGTTTTAAGTGTTTCCGCTCATTCTTTGCTGCCCTTATAGAGTTTGTCATGCTCTTAGCTGTGTCTCTGCAATGGTTTGGTGTCAGTGCTGTGAAACAGCTCTCAGAACACCCAGAATCAACACAAACCTTTTGAAAAGTGGGGGGTTTAACCTTCTTTTGTGGTCTGTCTTTGCACAGTGGCCCCACTGACTGTTGTCCTGGTCAGCTCTGGCACAGGCTGGGCACTGCAAAGGAAACCTTGGCACAAGTGAGTGCACAGGGCTCTGGGGGTTTTCAAGGCTTGCCTGACTCCTCTGCAGACATGGATACAGTGGGGATTTACAAATCCTCCAGACCCTACCCATTGCAGGGCCCTTGTGCACACCCCATGTGCTACCTCTCACAGCCTCTCCCTCACGTGGAATGACCTGGTCATCTCTCCTTTACCCAATTCAGAAATCATGCCTACACTAAGAAGAGGGCAGAATTTGTATTTCCAGCTGTAGAAAGACCCAACAACCCTAAAAATCCACTTGGAAGCATGATAGGGACTCCTGAATCCTGTGCACTCTGGCCTGAGGAGACACCTGTAACAATGAAGGATGAGACTTTGATAAGGCTTCAAGCACCTCTGTGCAATCTCATTCCTCCTGAGTATTGATATCTTACATTTTGTTTTCAGTTAGCCTTTATTTGCATTACCTGAATCACCTCTCTAGTTAATAAATTACATAACAACTCTGTGTAACCAGAACAGTAGTTAATCTGTTGATATTGTTGTGGCATTCAGACAAATTAGAGTAATGCCAGAGCAAAGTTGAAAACACAGGTTGGGAATGTTTTGCTTGCTAAGATATGAAAAAGTCTCCAGGGTTTGTTTGGTGGAGTTCTCCTGTATCAACTCACATCTCAGGGCTAGCTAAAAATTAATGGGAAAACACAAGTCCTGTAGGTTGCCCAGAACAAGCAAGCTGGTTGTGTATAGCAATCACTGGCTATAAACCACTGTGGAGTCTTTTTGAAAGATGCTGTTTTCCACTCTAAGCTATTTATTGTCAGAAATCTTTTCCAACTTCCTTCCCAAGTAAATAAGGAAATCCTGATCTGAAGAGGCCAGCAAAGTGTTTGTTATATGGATCTTATTCCCAGACACTCAAGTTCTTGTTTTGCAAATCGATGTCAACTTGAGTTTAACTTGAAAATTTGAGTGAGGAGAAGCAAAAAACTTAGCCTCAAGAGTAAATATACTGCAGCTCAGTGAAGCACACCACAGTTTGCTTTTAGTTAAATATTGTTATAGTTATAAATGGGTTTTTTCAGTTAAATATTACACAACTTTGGAGTAGGAATCATGAAACCCAGGAGTCTGCTTTGCTTTCTATTCTTTCTTGAGCCCTTTCTGCTTACTGAGTTTCAGTGCTGTGCAAGCCTAAGAAAATATCTTGCACATAACAAAATTTACCATCTATAATCAATGTCAGATATTCACACTCTGTTTTTATAGCAACCTACCCATATGACTGTTTTAATACTCTCTTTGGCAGAAGCTATGGGGATTTTCTGCTCCCTCCTCTATAATGACCCATTTTTAAGGACAGAAGGCAAATGCCTTTGTAATTAGTTGTCACTGAAAATACAAACTGGCCACCAAAGACCCAGATACACAAAATCCCAATATAATGTTTGCATGACATTTATACAATAACATAAAGCACGTGTATTTTTTATCTGCACCGTGACATGATTGGCATATTCACCAAGGCCAAGGTTTCCTTTCAGCTTTGCTTCAGCCAACTGATAACCCAGCAATCTGCATAGGTAACTTAAGTTCTCCCAGCCTTGCACAGACTTCACTGGCACGTGTTTCCTGCTTACTAACCTCTGGACAATCTAGCTACCCCTGACTAACCTTCCAGTCACTGAGCTCCTGCAGCTTCCCGGAATTTACAGCTGTTTATCTGAAAAGAACCACATTCGAGACAGTGCAGGTACCTCACACTGAAGGATTTAATAGTATTCCGAGTGAAGAGCCACTGCACCCCACTCCTGGAAATTCCTGCTGTATCTCTCACTCAGGGTAAATAGCTACAATATTTGTGGCCATATTCTCTTCTTGTTATTCCCTGTTTTTTGTACTAATCACAAAGTGTGACAGACTGAGCAGGTTAGTCGTTCTAGCTACTGACATGAAGTCTTTCAATAAGCACAAAAGAAACAGTAAAAAACCCTTTGTGTCTTAAAATAATTAGTATGTAGACTGAAATATGCAGTACTTCATTAATCATACAGGAGCCAGATCCACCTGCAATGGATCAGAGCAGTCCATGTTTCTCAGTGTCTGTGTCAAGGCTAATACAAAGAGAGACCAGTATGTGCAGTGTCTACTTTCACCAAAATCACTCCTCAGAACAAAGCAGCCACCAAGCAGTCCCAAAACCTCCACAGCAGGACACAGAGTGAACAAGCCCAGAAAGTGCATACACAGAAAATGGGTTTCACCTCATATGACACAATGCTCTTGCTGTAGATGAGTAGATGCAGACACAAACAAACCTCTTTCCCATTTGCATTAGTTTGTCCTCATAATGACTGTGCTGGTATAAATACAGAACCAAATCCACACATATGCAACACAGATTAAATATACTGTATATGAAACCAAACAATGACAGCAGGAAAACAGATTCTTCTGGACTTAACTGAAAATTTAATTCTCTCCATGTTTTTTCAATGACTAGAGAGAAAACAGTCCCTGTAATTAATCCATTATGTCATTTTTTTGCCAGTTAGAGGAAAAGGGAAAGGTTTTCATGTAAATAGAAACCATTCCCAGCTGCTCCTCCCCATTTCCTCTGCACCTACAGCATTTTGCTGCCAGCTAGGAAAACACATCCGAGAGGAGTCCTGGCTGCAATACCAGCAGCACAGAGGAGTGGGAATGGCAGGTACTCCCAGTGAGGAAACAGAAATCCCATACAATTCTCTATCTACAACCTTATTACTGGTTTTAATCTGTCCCAGGAGGATTCTGTAGCCCAGACAAAGATAAAGTATGTGACAGATGCTTTACCATGAAAAGCTTCAAAAAAGTAATTTCTTTGCATATACATCTGGCACCCTAAGAGAAATATTTCCCTTTCATTTTCTGTGGAGGGTAAAAACACTCAACTATGGTAAAGAAAATCAAATTTCATGCTTCAAGGCTTAAGCTGATTGCCTAGCAAGGCTTTGCTGTGTGCCAGGGACAATTCCTCCTCTTTTTGAAATGTTGTGGAGGCAGCTAGATGTGTTATAGAACTCCTCCCAGCTTCCTCCAGAGCTGAGAGTACAATGAACCTATTTCAACATTATAACTTTGTTAATAGAACATAAAAAAGACTTAAAAGTGTCTATAAACATCCCCTTTGCTTCCCTAGCAAGGGAGCCTTAGCATTATCTAATGCTTCACACAAATCTGGTCATGTAATAATGTAACAGCCACTTGGCCAGGTCCATCCTTGGGATGTGCAGCTGAAATGAGTTGCTGTTACCTTAGGGATTTTGAGGGAATACAGGAAAGCATGGCCATGTAGCCCTTACAATGGTTATATACATTATTCTAACAATAAAGTCATTTCAACTATTCCATAATGAAGTATTTAGAAACTTTTCTTTAACCAAAAGTTTTCACTCTAAGACAAACAGAAATGTTGAAATGTGAGATTTTTCTGTCAAACAGGAATTCTGAGTTATGGCACTACAAATAATAATTAAAACAATGACACCATTTACATTAAACACCCACCATGACAAGAAATCTTGGACCAAGGTACCTTAGTGAAACTAATTGTACTCATTTGGTGAGTAGCATCTGGGTGCTTTGCTGGATGTACCTGGTGACAATCCCAGCCATGTGAAAGCTAAAGAAGTACTAGTGTTAGGACAAGGGGAAATGGCTTCAAACTGAAAGAGAACCGGTTTAGATTGAATGTTAGGAATAAATTCTTCCATATGAGGGTGGTGAGTCCCTGGCACAAGTGGATACCCTATCCCTGAAAGTATTCAAGGCCAAGTTGGATGTGGTTTGGACTAGTGGAAGGTGTCCCTGTCCATGGAAGGAGGATTGGAACTAGATGAGCTTAAAGGTCCCTTCCTACCCAAACTGTTCTATGATTCTATGAGAATAATTCTCTTAAAGAGAGATTTCATAACAAGCACTCATGAAGGACAGCACACTTTTGGAAGTGCCCCCATATAAGAAATGAAAAAGCTTAAAATACATACACGACATTAACAGGCAAAGGTTAAGTATTTTCTTAACTGAAAATGAGAGATCCAGAGTTTGATCTGGAGTGCTATTGCTACAGCATTATTGGACAGGAGTGTGACATACACATGCACATTTATTCCCTGTTCTATTAATCAAATCCATTGCTTGGGGCACAGAAAGAGAGATGTCAGCCTTAAAAAATTAATTCATAGGTGTGTTTTGGGCCAGCCAGACCATTGCTGTTATTTGTGTAACACTATAGGCCAACAGGGTATTGCACTGATAAATAGCTCCTCATCCTGATCCCATGACAGCATAAATCCCAATGAACTCATGGATTTCAGATGGTTTGCAACAGACAGCAAAACATGAGGTCGGAATCTGGCACATGGACCACGAAGGAATGAACAAACCACAGGAGCCAAGATGTGATCTGTCCAGCACATGTGCAGGGATGAGGACCACAGTGCAAGTTAACTCTGCACTGGGTGGAGGCTTGTTGTGCTTGTTTGATTGGGAGGCTTGGCAGGATGAGGCTGTTCATGGCCCGTGCCCTGGAGCAGAGCATGGCAGTGCCCAATGCATGTACTGGGAGGCTGCAGAGGTGGGCAGGGACTTCCTCTTCCCCTCAGGAAAGAGAGAGAACACAGCAATCTCTTACTGTGGTCTCACAGCCAAATAATCTGGAGCTTCATGGTAGGGACTAATAGCTGGAGTAGCAAAGCCCAAACCAACACCATTCAGGTGTCCTCTGGTGGGATTCTGGTACCTAAGACAGGTGTTAGCTTGAGAAGGAAGACTTAAGTGGTGACAGCATCTTTGGTGACAAAAGGTCAATCTGAGCCATGCTCCCAGGAGGTGGAAAGCACAGCCACATGGCTGCTCTCCTCTCTGGAACAGCTACATTCCCTCTCCACAAACACAACACTGCAATTACACGCTGTGATACCTGTGATAAAAAAACCCCACAACCTCCTTTGCTACTTGGGAGAGAAATCAACGTTGAGAACAGCTATGTACCAGAAAGACAGCTCTGCCTTCTCTGACTTGGAAAATGAGCCCAGCCTTGCTGTTCCAGGGCTGGCAGGGGGTGACAGCAGCAGTAATAACAACCACCTGCATCACCAGGAGAAGGACATTCAGACATGTGTGAACTTCTGTCCTCCTCTGAAAAACCTTCATCACCCACATCACTGAAGTCAGGGAGGAATTAGACCTAAGGACCTTGAAAAGACACTCTTCCCTGAATTCTTACACATTTTCAGAGCCATTACAGACTCCTGCTGGTCATACTGTCAGAGGACAAGTGTGGCACAACCCCTGCTAGGTGTTTCCTTGTCATGCCAAGTGATGTGCCCTAAGTCCACAGGACAGATTAAGGTTTATCTCTAATTAAATGGTTCACTGAGTAAGCTGTAAGAGGATGAAGGAGCCAGGAAGAAAGAGTGATGTGCTGGGGAGCTGCCTTGGTCTAGCACTGCACAAACACATAGGACTTGGTTCTGTTTAAACATATGCTAACACCACTCCTTCCTGCTGGTGTCATAACCCCAGCTTTACTGTGGCAAAACTTCATCAAAACACTAATTTTAAAATCTTGAAACTTTTAAAACAAATTCTTTTCAGTATAAGTTTACACATATTAGAGACAAAAATTGATTGTGGAAAAGTGGGTACTGAAAGTAAAAAAAAGGATGCCTTTTATGGTGAAAATGGTTGGAGTTTCCCTCTTAGAGTATCCTATGCCAGTGTGGAAATCCATAAACATTTTATCATTGTATAATGAAGCTTTCAGATTTTAAAACTTTACAAACACAGTGAAGTGATAAATTTTTGAAGAGATAGGTTTGAGCGTGTTTTTCCTATTGTTCTTTTCAAATCACACTTCATTAATTTTGTCTTACAACACTGGCAATAACTCTTCTAAACTAAACTAAAGACACATGGAATATCCATGGAGGATTTAAAATGATGGGTCAGGAAGACATGCACCATGCCTGGTAGAGTGCTACAAGCTGAGTACAAGGCTCTTGAAAAAATCTTTTATGAATTGGTACATTTACCCACAGAGTAGTTCTGTTACAAGTTGTAGGGTGAAAAGAAATCTGTGAAGAGGTTTGAAAAACACAGGATAAAGACAAGCCCCTAACTGTGAACAATAAGAGTGCTCTGCAGTGCCCTGACTCTCTTTCACGTTTGTTTCTATTCTCTTTGAAAGGAAACTCCATTAAATGAGGTAAGACTTCCTTAAACATATAGAATGAATATCCCACACAAACTCCCTTCAGCACCAGGAGTCTTCATCCAAGTTAGTTTGGCGCCTTTTAATGAACTCTTCACATGGGTCCCTCAAATGAAATTTCTTTCTTAGAGATTTATGAACCATGATGAACAAAGTAGGAGGCAGATTTTTTTTTTTAAATAAGATTCTTGTGTGTGTTTGCTAACAATCTGTAAGAGACCCCTGTTCTGGAGTTGACATAGAGACCTACTTCATATTAAGCAAAAGTGAACAGAGTCCCACTAGCCCTCTTTAGAAAGGAGCTCGGATGCTCCAAAGCAGAAGGAGCCCAAAATGTCACACTGACTTTTTGGAGAAGTCATGGGAGGGGATCGTGAGCTCACTTTTGAGAAAATGTTAATCTTCTCCATCTGACATATGTGTTGGAATTACAGATTTGAACTGTTCTGGCACACAAGTTGAATGCCTCAGAGCCAGACAAATAAACTGCCAGCTGCCACGTTGAACAGGGATTCGGGGATTATTTTGCTACACTATGATGGATGAAAAAAAAACATTAATTTTCCTGTAAATGGTTGAATACAATGCAGTTATGCCTTCTAAAGGTGATCTCAATAGTCAGGAGAGATGAAGAGATCTTGATTTTAATTTTTCTCTGTAATTATAGTGACAACTCCCACCTGCATCCTGACATTCAAGTAGGTTATGGATGTTGAGCAGGAGCCAAAATTCCATCCTATCTTGCAACAATAGCAAGAAAGTGAACTAACTCAAATCTCTGCACTTGGGTTTGAAATCCGAGTTTTCTGTGGTTATGCAGTCAGCAGACCATACTGGTGCTACCTCTGCTGATTTAAAAGCATCATCAGATAATTATGGAGTTGTTTATAACCCACAGTCTATGTGAGAAGAAGGTGTCAAAACCCTAGTGAAAATCAATAGACACACCCTAAAGCATGGACATGCCTTTGGCAAACTTGTATTAGTTTGGAGAAAAGCATGCAAGAACGAGTCTTAGAGGCTTGAAAACCAACCAACCAAACCCCAGAGTGCCTTCAGATAAAGAAATCCCCAAATGTACCTGACATCCATGTGCTGTGATATCAATCATGTCATGATTGGAGAGTAGAAGCAATGGCAGCACTGGGCTGGAGCTCATGGCACAGGTACAAGTTATAAGCTCACAGGCACCTTTCTGCACTGCACGAGCTCTACAGGAGAAACTGCAGAGGACAGGACATGGATAGGAAAGCATAGGAAAGACCTGTTGGAGTCTGAACAAATCTACTTTTCTATGATTCCGTAACACACCTTGGAGTCGGGGAAACTCTGTACCTCTCTGTGCTCTTCACCAAGAGCCTTAATATCTTAAAAAAGTCCGTTTTCCACCATTCCTTGGTGGCGATCACTCAGAAAGTTTGCTCAGAGATGCTCTGCAGCATCAGGGCTGAGTTACGATCCCCCGCATCGTAGCAACGCACTCCGAGGAGATGCAGAAGCGGAAGCCCCAGCCCTGCCCGGCGGGGCGGAGGGAAGCGGGGGGCGGGAGGGTGCGTGTCCCGCCCGCCCCGGCCCGTCCCCCCGTCGGGGCGGGCTGAACGCCGGGCGATTGCCGGGGGCTGCACTTCGCCCCGGGACAGCGGCCGAGAGCCCCCAGCTCAGCCCGGCCTGGCCCGGCCCGAGCGACCCCCGCGATGCTGCCGCCGGGCGGGCCCAGCCCCGCGCAGACCTGCGGGGCCGTGGTGATGGCCGCCGTGCTCCTGCAGTCCGTCTGCGTGGCCGTCACCTTCCTCTACTTCACCAGCGAGCTCAAACAGGTCGGTGCGGGGGGACGGCGGCGGCGGGGGGGACCCCGCGCTCCCCCTTGTGCCCTCCCCAGGACAGACCGACGGACGGGGGGCCGCGGGCTCGTGTGGGCGGTGGGAGAGGCGAGCAGCACCCGCGGTCCGGGGCTGAGCCCCCCGTGGATCGGGGCTGAGCTGCCCCCGCTCCCCGCAGACAAAGAGCTCCGCTCCCCGCTCCCGCTCCTTTGTCTGGAGCCGCCGCGGGCCGTGGGTGTGCGCGGGGAATGGAGTTCAGAGCCGCAACGGCTGCGAAGTTTTTTTTTGCCTTGAAAGAAAAACAACAACAAAACCCGAACCAACCAAGTTACGCGTTTTCGCAGCGAGGAGGCAAATGAGGTTTTCATTAGAGCGCAAATTCGCCGCCTCATCACTTCGCGGTGCCCGTCGGCGCTGCGGGAGCCACAGTAGCGCTGGGAGGGCTGGAACAGCCCTGGACAGTCGGACAGGCACCGGGGAAAACGGCTGAGGAAAGCCGAGGTGCTTTTTAGATGCATCCTGTAGGAGAATACATAGTTCTAAAACAGTGACTAATCCCAAAGGAACTGCTCCAGACAGCAAACACTACTGAATTCCCCAGAATAACTTGTAAAATACCCATTGTATAGTCTAGATGCTTTGGTCTTTTAGCCACCCTTCAGGCCTGCTAGTGCTTCTTAACTCTTTCCCTGCTGCTTAACTCTTTCCTGCCCCTACGAAAGACCATTTGGACTCCAAGAAAGTTGCATTTAGCTGATAGTCCCACGAATGTTTATACGAATGTCTTACATAAAATTTACTGTCCTGTTGTAAGTTGTATCAGTATGTTGCTCTTCCGGGCACAAAGGTAAACCTAACTGCAGGTAAGTGTTCTGTAAGTGTACAACTTCAGAAAGTACTGCATAAATGTAAGTTACTACGGTATATATGCATTCAATAATTAATTACACGACTATTAATCATGTATGCTATATATGCATTTATTTCACATCAGATTTAATAGGTGGAGACTTCTGAGATGTCAGAATTCTCTGAGGCAAAGGGTGTGCATTATTCTACAGTATAAGACAATGCTTATACTCTAGAAATTCATAAAAACAGATTTTCCTGCTGAATTTATGGTTGTGACTGTCCCACATTTGGTCAAATGGGGGAGTCACAGAAATGTGTTGACTTTATGAAAATAGGCTACATAATAGTGCTAATGAAGAAAAATATATAAAAAACAGCTTCATTTCCTTATGCATACAGTTCAGAGTCCTTTGCTAACGAGTTTGCCAACCTAAGTAATTAGTAACCACACTTAATCTTTCCCTTCCTTTTATTCAAACATTTGCACCTGGGACACAACCACATCTCATGGTACTTGTCCAAAATACAACTTACTGTTTCTGAAGATTAGCAAGCCTGTATTTGGTGTGAAGGACTAAATCTGTTCACAGTGAAGTTCTGCTGGGCTACAAACTAAGGTTGGTGGCTCTGGAGGGGGTACCTTAAGCACATATTCCTGCATGTGCATTTGATGTACAATAAACAAGGAAGAGGCTTATCTAGAAACACAGTCTGCTACCCCACATCCACGTGGTGCATGTGGAATAAATCTCAAAAGATAAACTGCTTTTTGCCTGCCTATTTTTCTTCACTATTTTGTTCACAACACCTTCATTTCTACACCTTCACCAAATTCCTGTGGCTGCAAAGAGTGCAGATATTTTTATATTTGCATGCTGTATAACTAGCAGGGGTTTTCCTCTGCAGCTGTAGTAATCTGAGTAGGACTAGGAGTATGAACATTTGCTTCACAGTTTTGCTTTAAGAGGAAGTGCTGAGACAATAAAGTTCACTATGCTTCAGGATATAGGGCTGTAAGGACAATATCCCCAGGCTTCCTTCTGTTTCAAAAACAGTCCACTTAACTGCTCCTATGGTAGGAGAGAGGCTTTACAAGAAAAGTTTCCTGCAGGACTTGTGTCCTCAAAGGCTTCATTACTACAGATAAAGCTCCTTTGAGTAAGTCTTAAAACAGAAATTCCAATCCTTCAGTACCATAATGTGCTGCTGCAAGATTGGATTCCATAAGGATTTCAAATTCCATACAAAATACTGTTCCAGTGCCAGGATAGTAAGGTTGTTTAGGAGGAAAGGGAGCAGGTAAAGAGGCAGCAGAAACTCAGGACTGTTTGGTTCCAGGTAGGAGGGCAAAGCTGAGAGTTGGGCTGTAGCAGATCTGCCAAGAGAATAAACAGTAACTTTACAAGTGCTTAGGTTTGCCTTTTTTTTTAAACTCATCAAACTACTTTGTTATAGAAGCTCTTCCAGTTAAATCTGTTGGAGCCCTTAGTTTTAGTGCAGCTTTACCTTAATGGGCACATAATATTCACTTTAAATACTTGAAACACTATTTAAGATTCTCACCGTCCCCCTTGGCAAAGACACAGAAACCTTCACGAACCNTGCTGGAGCCAGCGCAGGTTCTGTGCTCCCACATTAACCAACAGCGCCAGCTGGAGTCCTGTGTGTCCCAGGCATCCACAGGAAGCTTGGGAAGAGCTTTCCACTCGGGTATCAGTTCTCCCAGTCAGACTGACTCCCTTGGAGCCAACCAGAGTTTTGTCAATCTCTTCAAACTCCTTTCTCATCAGAAAAAAAAAACATTTTCTCTATAATTGGACAATATAGACATAGGTCCATGTCACAAATGTCCAGAATGATAATTTTATTTGCCCTCAAATGTCATTTCAGTTGTCTGGACTTTGTTCTGGAATAATAGGACAGATGCAGTTATGAAGAGACCCCAGATTGGATATGGGGAGGGTATGGTACAGATATATAACAGCAAAGGTCTGGATTATAAATGGCATGGGCTGACCAGACAACATAGAAAATACTTTTGAGTCTAGTATTTGATTTCATTCTCAGTAATTTGTGGAAAAAAAAAAAACCCTTGTGCAAAAGAAATGTTTTTAATGCAGAACTAGAGCAACTAGAGAATTCACAACATTAGGGATTTGGGTATTGAATTTTCACAAAGCCTGTTTAGTTGAATCCTGGATATCAAATTTATGTCCATGGAGATAATGTAAGTATATTTGAGCATATTAGGTGTGCCAGCATAGTTAAACGTGTCAGACCAGGATGAATTACTCATGTTGTTTATATATAGTCCTACTGGCATCATAGTAGCAAGTGCTTTAAAGAAGAGGAAGCGTGAATATAGTGAGTTACCTCAGCTGAACATCTGCAAACACATCATGGGTGAAAAATCCTGGCTTTCCCTTCTGCTGCAGCTCCAGGACACATACTCCAAGAACGGCATCGCTTGTCTCACCGGGGAGGAAATCGGAAATTCCATCCAAAACTTGGATCTAATTGAAAGCGAAGACAGAGAAGCTGATCCCTGCTGGCAAGTAAAGTGGCACCTGGGCAAGTTAATTAAAAAGGTATTTGGGAACAGTGTGCTTGGTGATATTACAGTTGAAATAATCCTAATAGCAGAATAAAGGAGGGTCTTGGATTGTTTTATTGCAAAGCAATAGTCAGGCCACAGCTTCAGCTGCAGAGCACTGGCACTGAAGCAAAAAAACCTCATAACTGGTTTCACTGCATTCAGGAAATGATAAAGCAAAGACAGTCAGCTTTTACTAAGCAAATTTCAGTCACGTGGGCTTGTCTGAAATACCTCAGGGTAGAAGTGTTTGACTTGAGCCTGTTTTTTACCTGACCATACAAATCATGGTGCTAGCAGAGCTGTCATTGCCATTTTGGAAATACAGGGTAACTAGTATGAGAAAATGAGATTAAATGCAACACAGGGAGAGGTACAGAGGTGCCTGAGGAATGGTCTAGTCATGAGCTATGTAGTGTAGTGGGGGAGGAAAGATCAAGTGAGCACACAGCATGAGGCACAACACCTTCCCAGTGCAGCATTCAGAGAGCATCTCCTGCATGACTTGCATACAATATGTATAATTTTGGCTAGAGAGAAGGAAATCAGTGTGGCTGCAAAAATCAGAAAGGCTAAAATCTTCTGGAATGA
Organism: Neodrepanis coruscans; assembly: GCA_013400695.1. NCBI lineage: Eukaryota > Metazoa > Chordata > Aves > Passeriformes > Philepittidae > Neodrepanis > Neodrepanis coruscans. Next base: position 14,590 of record VYZS01015781.1, read on the forward strand.
TTTTCAAAACCCCATCTCCAGCACATAAACAAGCTCATCCATAAAAAATCACTTCTGGCTGAAACTTACCTGGCAAATCTTGCAGCCCAAAACAGATCCTCTATTTGTGTTCAGGGATCTTGGCTCCTTTGGTGGAAGTTCTGCCAGTGAAGTCTCTGAACTTCTGCAAAGAGAAAACTTTATTTCTTGGATGTTTGTGAATCTAATATACTTACTAGATCCTTGATTGCTTAAAAAAGGTAGGCTGGGTGCCAGAAATAATAAATTTCAGTGATTATTATTATGATAATGATAATAGTGATAATAATTATAATAGCAATAGTAATACAGTAGATGGATAAAAAAATGTGGCAGGGCAGAACGCATCAGTAACTGACCCATCAGGGCATGCTGTGTTCTGCAAGTGGAGCTGGTGCTTGTGCACTATTTCTTACTTGAAAGAAGCATGATAGTCAAATTTTCCAAGAGACTTCTGCCTGAACAATCTTGGAAATGCTTTCCCATATATTTCATCATTTAAAAGATGTAAATATAGAAATACTTTATTACAAGAAATTTCTTGTTTTCCTTAGTTCTTCTTGTTGATCAAATTGAGAATACACTTTATTCATGAGTTTATAAAAGGAGTGGTTTTCCTTTACCTGTCACTTTCAGTTGATGAAGTAATTCCTTTTCTCTGTGTGTGTTGGCAGATGATGTCGAGAAGCTACGAGGAAAACGTATCTGCAATCAACGGTATTATAATAATTTTATTATCTGTGACAAAAAGGAGCTGCTAGTGGTACCTGATGTGTAGTGACTCAGTTTTTTTAAAGTGCAGAAAACTGACTAAAATCTTTTACTGGCATCAAGTCATGGAAAAGTGATTGCTTATTACTAGAAGGTAAATTTTCAGGAGCCAGAAGTATGGTCAAGTGGTTAGAGCCAAGTAACCAAGGTGGATGCAGAGGACTCAGCCTAGAGGCCTCAGTCCCACAGGTTATGGGGACATTTAAATAGCCTTCCCAGTATCCCAGCTCCTGGAACAAGCAGCATGGAGCTGCTGCACGCAGAGATCAGTTAAGGAATAGCTCTGCTGAAGCTCTTACAGCTTTAAAGATTCTGGGTGAAAGCATTACAACCTCCAAGTGAAAATTCAGAGTGAAGGTAGGAACACTTAACCGTAAAATTAAGTACTATGGGTTATTTTGCCTATTGGTAACTTAAAGATGGGAGGAGGAGAAAAATGAGAACAATGAGGCATGTAAAGACATTTCAAGGAGAGCAAGAGTGAAAGGAATTTGAGCCTTATTAGCCAATATGCAGCATTCAGTCAATGATTTGGTCAATCATCAAAAAAAAAACAACCTACATACCTATTCCTTAAAATCAAGTCAGATAGGACAGAAGTGCTTTCTAATGTTCTTACTTCTGATGTGGGGTTTCTTTTCTTGTTTTCCCTTAGCTGAAAGAACTCTGACACTGCCACACAGCGACAGGCAGCAGCCACGGGGTCCCATCCACAGGATTGCAGCTCATCTGACAGGCAGCAACAATAGGAGGAGTTCCCTGTCCACACGGAGTAAGGAAAACCCTTTAAAAACAGTTAAAGAACACAGAAATTACTCCTCCATTTCTAGCCTTGTGCTTACATACACTTTTTAAGACTTGTATTGAGTTAATATTAAGAAACAAATCATTAAAAAGTTACCTTGCACCAGACACTGTTTTTTTCAGCTAGTTTTCACCAAACAGGGAAAAAGCCTGTTTTCTCTGGGTACCTCCCTAACTTTTCTTTTAGGACCTTCATTAGGGAAAAAAAAATTAAATGTCCTTCTTCCTAATGTTGTTTTGCTCTTTTCTTTGGCTCCATTTCCTTCTGTTAGTTGGGGTCCCAGCTGCTGTGGTGACAGACCTCTTAGAAATGTGAGACAGGAGAGACTTGACTTTCAGGCCATGTTAATGGAGGGTTGGTAGGGTTTCTGAAGCTTCAGAGGGTATCGGAAACTACTGGCTATTTTGACTTCATTACTAAGTAACAACATGATTTTTTCTCTTATTTGGGACTGCAAAAATTAAAAAAAAAAGGCTGTTCATTGCCATATAAAGCTAACAGCTTGCTTATGGACCAGCCATTTATTGTGAGAATGGAACAATGAACTACTGTGAAGAGGTTTCCTTACTTTGTTATTAACCTCAACTAGCAGACACCTGACTTCACTATCTGGTTTTTAAGTTAACATTTCTTTTTTTTTTCTTTTTTTTTACCCCCCCAAAGTAGATCTCTTGCCCAGAAGAGGGATTGGACATAAAATAAACTGGGAATCATCAAGGAAGGGCCACTCTTTCCTGCACAATGTGGAGCTGAGAAATGGAGAGTTAGTGATACCCCAGACGGGCTTTTATTACATCTACTCACAAATTTACTTTCGCTTCCGTGAAAACGAGAATGAGGATTCAGCTTTCCTGGGACAAATCAGGAACCCCAAACAGCTTGTCCAATATGTTTACAAACTGACTAATTACCCTGAGCCCATTTTGCTCATGAAAAGTGCAAGAACAAGCTGCTGGTCTAAAAAGGCGGAATACGGACTTTATTCCACCTACCAAGGTGGTGTTTTCCAGCTGAAAAGAGAGGACAGGATTTTTGTCTCTGTCAGTAACAGTGACTTAGTTGACATGGACAAAGAAGCAAGTTTTTTTGGAGCCTTTATGATCGGTTAAAAGATGAAAATCGTGGTCCCAAAGGACCCAGTTTTCTTATTCAGGACCAGCTTAAAATTCTGTAAAATAGGGGACAGTAAGCAAAAACTGCTTAAATACCAGCAACAGCAGACTCCCCTTTCTCAGCTCACTCATCGCGAGGTCCGACTGTGCCGAATTCTCCACCATCAGCTGGGAAGAGCAGCAGCTGGCCATCGATGGCAGTGCTTTGTGCAGTCACAGGGACTTCTACCCTGCCAAGCTGGGGGTGTGTGAGGGTTTTACACCCCACAGTTGACACCTTTGGCCACAACCCCTGGCAGGTAAGCGCTCGCCACAGAGATGCTCCACACCGGCTCATCTGCAGCAGGTGGGATGGAGGATGCTCAAGGCTGAGACTGGACATCAGATTTTATTGGTGGTCTCCATTGGGACCCTGTCTTGAATATCTCAGCTCCTATAAGGAGCCTTTGTACATTCTGCTTCCTGAGTGCCAGTGGAATTTCTCTGTAAGTTTTTGTTTGAACACAAGTTTTACAAAAGTTAAAAGACCAGAAAATGAAACTGCATGTCATCTCGTCTAACAAAGCACTTAAGCACCTAATTAATTTTAAGCACATGAACAGTCTGACTAAGTCAAGGTATCCATATGCTTGAATTTAAATATATGCTTAAGCGTTTGTTAGGATTGTGTCTCAAGTAAACACATTTGTCTTATTTGTGTTATTGTAGATAAAAACAGCTGCTGAAATGGCACAGAAGAGCTTTTGAAATCTGTCTTTGTTTTGATCAATGTATTATAACAGTGCCTATTTACTAATTACTGTGCTGCAAACATTTCACCAGGCTTCCAGTAAGTTCAGTAATGTAGTTGTTGTTACACTTCTTGACAGGTATTTGATCCAGAAAAAAAGGTAGTTTACTCTAAATACTGCTTTCTCTAAGAAATTGACCTCAAATTTGGCATGACGTGGTTCTTCTATGTTTAATAGTACAGGCCTGTATTTGGTAAGATGCAATGCAGAATAACACACCCCAACGACTGACATTTTTAGGAAAACAAGCACAACTGGATAGTTGTGCTTAAACAAGAGTTAAACTTAAACATTTAGGTAATGCTGTTTTGATTTGATTTTAGTTTCAGGAAAGGATGGAAAATTGTGATTTTCTTTTTGGTTAAATAATCTTTTAAAAAATGGCCCATTACATTTTTTTAACTTTATGAGAAAGACCATTTTATATTAAAAAGGTTTGAAAGTTTAGGCTGCATGGGCTAGAATCACAGCACAGTGTAATCAGCACATCTGCAGCATTGTCAATGTGGAGTGATAGAAATTGGCACCATGAATACATTTTGCCCAGATTCAGAGAAAACAATGAGGAGGAGAAGGTGAAAGTGAAAAAAAAACCCAAAACCTGAAGGGAAAGGAAGACTGTTCTGCAAATGTTACTTTACATCAACAGAGTGAAACCAGGAGAAAGTCTGGTTGTCTTTTTCTTGAATACACTAAGGTTGCCGTGGGAACCCTCACATTCACCTGCACATTCTGGTAATTAAATCCCTGAGCAGCTCTTGCACATGGGCCTCATGGGTAAACATGCTCGTTCATCTTACTACTCAGTCAAGAAGGGGAAATTAATATACACGAGTCCCTGCATTTATTTTACCATTCAGAAAAGCAAGGATGTTATACTTAAATACCTGTGTTGGAGCAGCAAGAAAAGAATTTCAGGACTACCCTCCTTTTTACAGGTTAGGGAAAAGGAAACCACTGTAAACCTAAAATTAAGAGTTGTAACTTTTGCCTGCTGTTCTGAGAGTGTCACATATGCTGTTTGGAGTGGTAATCAAATACGTGAAAATCTTCGCTGTTCACTGGAATACTTTAGTTTGCCTCCTTCTCAAACGATCTCTTTCAGAGAACAGAAAATATTTTTACAGTTTTCTTTCTAATTTCTGCCTGCCAGAAAAGGCTGGGAGAACAGAGCCATTCCCTACAAACCTCTCTGTCTCCTGTCTTGGAGAAATGACTTTTATAGGTTCTCCATGCAAATGGACTCAGCTTTGTGATCTCTGCACAGGACTGACCGATATTATCAGGTGTGAAGTGTTTTTTACCAAGTTACTATTTTTACATTTAAGAAATGTTTTTTAGGGGCTTATTTGAATGAAAATTTATTTGAACTGTGAAAAAGTATTTTGGATTTACTGGTGGCAGCTTCGAGTCAGAAACCCTCATGGCCAAGAACCAATTTGTGTAATGTAGGAGCCACTAGAAAAGACTGGAAGGAATCCATGGGGAGACTCCACGGACTTGCAGGTGATGCTAAAACAAATTATTACACACAGATTTTTCTTGCTCTGTGCACTCTCCTTAACTCTCAATTAATGCTATGCCTGCTGTCAATTGGGGAAGGCTCGCTGGCTTTACTTTCTACATGTTCTTGGTCTCTGGATGCAGACCATAGTGCAACAGCTATTGCACCAAATAATCATTTCTGAATAATCCAAAGGCATGCTTGCCAGATATTATCTTGCTGGAAGATTATCAAGGGAGTATCAGACAGGACACATCTGAAGAAGAATGGGAAAATAAAACAAGTTCTGTTTGTATCATATTCTGAATCATACTTTTCATGTCACTTTATGTTAAATGGCAAATGTAGCTAATTTCTGTTTGTGGATGCAGGTTGCATTAACATGTGAATATTGTAAATTTTTCTACATTCTTTTTATATAAAATATTTTTACTAAATAGTTACTTAGTCTTGCAGTGATTATTGGTGTCATCCCATGGCTTCCTCAACAACCCTGTCTGAAGTAATTTCCCTAATGTTGATTGGTATCTGATATAATCCATTAAATGCTACAAATGGTTGCAGTACAAAGAACAAAAATGCAAACCATTAAGAGCAAGGCCATGTTGTGTAATCCCATATAACTGGCTTCCAGACCCTGGTTTGTGAACAGCATCTGGAAGCAGTATGCTGAAGAAATCCCTGAAAATGATCTTGTGTACAGAGAGTACAAAATTTTGAGCACTTCCCTTGAGGTTCTTTTCTTGGCTTCAGCAGTTACTTAAGAACTGAGGATTCTTATTTAGTAGGAAAACATCCGATCTTTATCCACTGCCAAACTACAATAGAAGATACTTGTTCAGCCTGGAGAAGAGAAGGCTCAGGGAGCCCTTAAAGCATCTTCAGGGACCCAAAGGAGACACAAGAGAGCTAAAGGGGGACTTTTGACAAGAGCATGGAGTTACAGAGGCAGGGTTAGATTAAAGTTAGGAAGTAATTCTTCCTGTGAGGGTGGTGAGGTCCTGGCACAGGTTGCCCAGAGAAGCTGTGGCTGCCCCTTCCCTGAAAGTGTCCAAGGCCAGATTAGACGGGGCTTGGAGCAACCTGGTCTGATGGAAAGTGTCCCTGCCCATGGCAGGGGGGTTGGAAGCACTACACCAATGGACCACTTCTCTCCAGTTGGTGAATGAGTCTTAACAGGGACATAAATGCCCAGGGTGTGACCTGGTGACACAGTAAGCTGAAGCATGACTAATATTGAGTCTAAAATAGCTGCCTCTGAATTAATGACCTCAGAGAACAGCTTTCCTGATTAATAAACTAGCAGTGTTTTGAAGTCTGCTTGCAGATATTTTACTGCTTTATACACAACTGTAAAGTAATTTGAGCCCATTCTGGGTTTTGCATTATTAAGTTGGATTACCGCTATTTCATCAGTGCTCCTCACGGATGATGGTTGCTAAACCATAACCTTTGAAAGCATATACCAGGTGCTACCTTCTGTTCTGAAACACATTTGTAATAGCAGTCAAAACACCTTTGTTCCTGGATATAATAGAAAACCCTGCATTTGCTTTTTCCCAAGTTGTTGAAGGGGCATCATTTTAAAATTCTCTACCTCGGAGTCCGTTTTTCAGTTTCTTCTTCTCTCCACAATAAACACAATCATGCTATATTCCAAGCATTCAGATATTTCCATGACAATAAACAATAATATAAACAAGAATGAGAACTTTATTGGATAAGAATATAATGTAAAGAATGGAACATAAGAGAGAGACCTGAAAACCCCATAAATAGAAACTCTCCTCTACCTCAACTTCAGTGCTCAACACAGCTTTGAATATGTGGAAGAGAAACACCAATATTTTAAGAGTTCCATGAAAGGTAAAGATCCCCTATTATGTGTTTTTTTAAAATTACTTTTTTAATATCTGGCTTGTTCATACATCCAGCTAGTGGATAAAACAGAATAAAAAATACTTCTGCCTCTTTCTCTCCATTTTTCTCACTCCAGTAAGACCAGTGACTTCACTTCTATAGCTGGGGGTTAGCTGTTAACTTTTGGTAGCCTAAAACCCATCTTCTCTCACAGCTCTTACCTACCTATTCTATCACCACTATCTGTCCTGGCAGGAATCCATTATCACACAAAGTTTGTGGGATAACATTTCTTTATAGTCTATCAAAATCTGGCCTGCAATTGCCAAAGAAATCAGAAAGTATCAGAAAATTAAAACTGCTTTTCCTCTCCCTCAGATGACATTTTTTCTGGTCCTGACCCCATGCAGGAAAAACAGCCAGGAAGCCCTTGACTCATAATACTCTTTAAAGCAAGGAAATCAATGTTGCTGCATTCAAAACAGAACTGCCAGGTCTGATCCAAGTGGCTCATCACTCAACACATCAAACTCCCAGAGAAGTAAGTGTTATATCACTGCATTACAAGCTCAAGTTTTCTGGAGTATACAAATCTGGTGCTACCTCACTTGATTTTGCTACACATATCACAGTTCAACTATTATTTTAATAGGGAATTAATTATTTTCCTGGGGGAAAAACAAAAAGCTTTTCTCTCCCTGGAGAAAGGGAAATGGTCATTTTTGACAAGACACAGCTCAGCAAAAACTGGAAGGATTTCATGAGAATGAAGGATCCTCTCTACATAGAAAAGTCACATTTATATCTTCAGACCATTTTTTCTGGCAAATATCAACATCCTGCAGGTAACAGCACTAGCCTGAGAATTTATCAGGGAAAAGGAAAAAAAAAAAAGAAGTTAAATAATTCTTTATAATAATGTGAAGTATTTGGCAGCCTAACTACAGAGGCAGTTACCATCTCTTCCATAATATAATGCCATGTCATGTAAATTAGATTAGGAACACAATTCTAATTTGAATTAACTGTATGTTTGTGGCATAAAGCCCACAATTTTTTTTCTCCAGAAACATATAACACACCTATACAGGCAGCTGGATAGACAAAGTGCGAAGTACATTAAGCTCTTCCTCCTTTTCAACTGCAATTAATGCATAACCATCCCTCATAAAATTTAGCAACTGTTGAGTAACTTGCTACAAAACTGTCTCACAGTTCAAGAGCAAGAATGATGAATACTGACTCCAGTGAAACTGCAGAAGTATATCATCCAAATTAGGATATGGACAAGGCACTAAGGCTAATGCTTGCATGATTATGGAAAGCAAATTACAGAAAACAGGCACATTCAGAGGCCCTGGCAGAGTAACTCAGCATTGTGTCACCCCACCCTTGTGCTCTAGCTACCCTTTAAATAGAGCTCTGCAGCTATGAAATAGGAATGCTGGGGCAGTGTGCACCTGTGTGTGAGTGCACCTGGGAAAACAGCATAAACCTGCTTCTTGGCTGAATTGGATCTGAGCAACCTGGTCTAGTGGAAGGTGTTCCTGGGTTGGAAAGAGGTGAGCTTTAAGGTCCCTTTCAACTCAAACCATTCTGCAATTCTATTGTCAAGGTAGATGCCAACATGGATTCAGAGCACTGGTTGCTACCTGAGAGATGGGGTACGAGGGATGCAGCCTCTGCATAGACAGGAGTGAAAATCAATTGTGCCATAGCACACACTCCCTGACAATTTGTGGGGACAAGTTGGAAAGGGGGAAAGATACTCCCCATATAGATGTACAGGGGGTCGCTTTATTGCCCCTCACACCTTGTATTGTTTCCATCTTATTTCTTCTTGGCTACAGCGCTATCCTTTTATATAAAAGGCAGGAGTATGCAGCTGGGGAACACACGGTTCTGCCTGTGTCTGCAAAGGGCAGAGCATAGGACAGAAGCCACGCGTTGAATCGAAATTTAATTGCAGGTAAATCATACATAAGCGGGTGACTGCTGCAGCTTCACTGAACTGGAGCCTCGCCGGGCTCCTGCCAAGATCCAAGGGCAGAGCAAAGATACAGAGCGAGGAGGCTGCCATCGCACCCCATCGCTGCGGGATGTGCGCGGGCACAGCGCGCTGAGGGAAGGCACCGCTGCTCCGACAGCACCGACCGGCGGCACCGCACCTGCCCGGGGCGGGCGGGCAGCGGCATCGGGGCGAGTCCTCCCGCGCCGGGGGCTCGGGAAGAAAGTTTAAAGGGCGATGCCGGCGCGGGTCTCGCAGCCGCCCGGGGGTCTCGCAGCGGGGCCGGGGCCGCTCCGCGCCCACGTCTCCCTCTGACGCGCAGNCGGGGATGCGCATCCCGCGGCGGCAGGATGCCGGAGGGCAGCGCGGGCGGCCGCGGCGCGGAGAACCGGACGGGCGCCGAGCCCCCGCTGTACCTGTACCCCGTGCCCGTGCTCACCGGCATCACCGTCGCCTGCGTGCTGCTCTTCGTCATCGGGATCATCGGCAACCTCATGACCATGCTGGTGGTGTCGCGGTTCCGGGACATGAGGACCACCACCAACTTCTACCTGTCCAGCATGGCCTTGTCCGATCTGCTCATCTTCCTCTGCATGCCCCTGGACCTCTTTCGCCTCTGGCAGTACCGGCCCTGGAACTTCGGGGACCTCCTCTGCAAGCTCTTCCAGTTCATCAGCGAGAGCTGCACCTACTCCACCATCCTCAACATCACGGCGCTCAGCGTGGAGCGGTACCTCGCCATCTGCTTCCCCCTCCGTGCTAAAGTCATCATCACCAAGGGAAAGGTCAAGCTGCTCATCCTCTTCCTCTGGGCCGTCTCCTTCATTAGTGCTGGACCCATCTTCATCCTGGTGGGGGTCGAGCACGAGAACGGCACGAACCCCCTGAGCACCAACGAGTGTCGAGCCACAGAGTACGCCGTGCGCTCGGGGCTCCTCACCATCATGGTCTGGACCTCGAGCATCTTCTTTTTCCTGCCTGTGTTTTGCCTGACCGTGCTGTACAGCCTCATCGGGAGGAAGCTCTGGAGGAGGAAGAGAAAGAACATCGGTCTAAACACTGTCATCAGGGATAAGAACAACAAGCAAACTGTGAAAATGTTAGGTACGAGTCTTCTTACTCTGTTTTTCCGAAGGATGTGTGTGCCTGTGTGTGTGTGAGAGAGAGAGAAAGACCGAGAGCTCTCTAGTAGTTTACTATAGTTGCTTCCAAAGGAAAGCATTTATGGAAAACGTTTCATACAAAGAGCTAAACCTCAAGGTATCTGTAGAGTAACTCTCCTCCTCCCTTAGATTTATTTCTAACTAGTTTGAGCTGGGGACTCCCAAACAGTTAAACAAATATTAATAACAACCCCTGACAAGAATAAATACTAGTTATAATTAGCTTGTGCCCTGAAGATTTTTGAGCATTTTTGCTCGTTGGTTATGGATATCAATGTTATTTACAGAAGAACAGTTTACTTGATTTTTAAACAAAACTAAACCCTTCTGGAACCATGAAGTTGAGCTGCAGACCAAGCAGGCAGGGCATGATGTGCACTTAAGATTTATATGAAAAGGGTATCAAGGTTTTAGCAAATTGAGATTATTTCCTACCATGGTTGTGTAAGATTATGAAAATTATTCTACATTTTTATATTAGCAAAACAACAGGACATGCTGAACCAGGAGCCTTGTGTCTCCTTTGAGGTCTATAGTGCTGTAAAATCTCCCTGACTGTAAGAAAGCAGGATCAAGACAACAGACACTGTCCTGCCTAACTTTGTATATTGACATTGCTGAATACTTTAAGCAACAGTTCTGGTTGGCACATGTAAACACAAGTTTTAACATACTAAGTCAGTGCATGTGGTGGCAGTTTGATGCACAAAACCAAAAAGTTGTTCTGCAGTTTAGTGTCTGCGGAATCCTGCTGCTGCTGTGTACTTTTATTCAAGCCAAAAGTCCTCTGCAGTGCAAGTCATCCCATGGATTTCGAGCGGATGAGATGCTCTGCAGGAGGAAGGTTTCACAAGCAGCATCTCTGCTGTGCTCATTTCAGTGGGGTTGAAGTGGTGGGCTAATGAGCCAGATGAGGTGGCAGTGAGTCCTAAGTACCTTAATTATCAAATGGGAGCCTAACTGTTTTTTTTGTTCGTGTCCTAATTTATTACTATGCAACAGCAGGAAGAATAATAAACCCCGCATCATTTTTTGTGCTCTTTGAGCTACATTTTATGATCAATACAATCACTTCAGTCTGGGAAGTGTGACCTTGGAAGTAATTAATCATTTACACTTCTAGAGGTTTAGGATTATGAACGTCCACTTACAATAAGTAAATTACATATATTACTACCACGTTTATATTTCTGTATACCTAACTGTAAAGAATTTTGAAATTATGGCAAGTGCTTATTTCTGCCCTGAAGTGTTGCCACAGGCACTGCAATATTTCAGACACCTTTTTTTTTCCCCTTTACAAGATCTAAGAACAGCAAGGCAGAGACAAGACTGTCCTCTGACAGTCATTATCATTCCCTAAATGATAACAGTCTGATGCCTAATGGAAAGATGGAAAGAAGTTAGTGAGGGCTCAGTAGCAGCAGATGCTCAGTGCGGGCTGATCTCACTGGTGCTAATGTTCTGCTTAAAATTTAGAAGGTACTTCCTAAGGCTCTAGCAAGTCATGGAACATCAAGTAAATGGGATTAACATCAGCACTTCTTTTAAACTGTAGAGAAAGCTTATGGTCTGTAATTAAACACTTAAATGTATAGCTAGGGAAACATCTGAATTTTGAAGGTGAAGATACTAAGGAAAAATGGAAAAACATACTGAAAAACATACTCTGAACACCTGTGGTTTTAAGACCACAGAAGTCCCGCAAAAGTATTCATTTAAACTTGGGAATGCTGGTGCAGATAAAGGGAAAGATTGCTATAATCACCCTCTTAACTCCTTAAATTTTACTGTCTTCTGAAATGTGATGTGATGATGCATGATTGCTGACATGAGAACACAAGGCCAGGCTGGACAGGGCTTTGAGCTGCCTCCTCTAGTGGAAGGTCTCCCTGCCCATGGCAGGGAGTTGGAATGACATGATCTTTAAGATCCCTGCCAACTCAAACCATTATATAATTTTATGAACAGGTTAACTGTAAAAATTGCTTAAGAATGTCAAAACCCCTTCTCGAGTTTTCTGGGTTTTCTCTCTTTAGTACATTATTAGATACACTTAAAGCAATATGAAAAATAATAAAGGTCAAAGGCACATGGGAAATGAACAGAAAAAGTTTCCCTTTCTCTTGGATGAAAATTTAAATGAGCCAGTGTTCAGAGATACACACTTTCCTATTATTCTACAGACATGATATTTACATGTAAACACAACCACAGTGGTAGAGTAATATTACAGATATACTGTGTAAGTATAATTATGCAGTTTTACTTTTTTTGGGGGTAACTCATGTTCCAAAAGGTGGACATACTGGAGGAACACACCACTCTCTTGTTCTTACCTTGGCACATGTGCTCTGTAAGTCCAAATTCTGGTGGTTTGTTTTATTTTGAGGCATTTGCCTTAAACAATTTTGCTTTGCCTTAAATAATTTTCCTTCCAAGTGGTTACATTCTTCATTATAAACCACAGTGTTGAGTCTATCACATGTAATTTGCCTCTGTTAAACACTGCAGATGATAGTTATTCTTTTTTTGCTGCCATTTGGATTCTTTAATTCTCTGTTGATGCAAACAGTAAGTTTTATAGGTCAGAAGTTTGCTGCATCAGAGTAGTTGGGCAATATTCAGGCAGCCTGTTTAGATATGATCAATGTGTATTAAGTATCACTAATTTATACTCTCAGAGAGTGTATTGAGAGACACACTACTGAAAGCTTAGGGGGTGCATTTTCACACTTTGTGATTAATTTGTTAAAGGAACAGAACTTTAAAACAGAATGCTAATAACCTATATGTTAATACTCACACTTAACACACTTTCTTCTGCTGTTTTTATTTCAGTTGTGGTGGTATTCGCTTTCATACTCTGCTGGTTGCCTTTTCACCTAGGACGATATTTATTTTCCAAATCCTTTGAAGCTGGATCCTTGGAGATAGCAGAGATCAGCCAGTACTGCAACTTGGTGTCCTTTGTCCTCTTCTACCTTAGTGCAGCCATCAATCCCATCCTCTACAACATCATGTCCAAGAAGTACCGCGTGGCCGCTTGTCGCCTCTTTGGACTCAAACCGCTCCCAAAGAAAAGACTCTCCAGCACAAAGCAGGAAAGTTCCCGTGTGTGGACAGAGTCGAGTGTTATTACATGACACGTGTTTTCAAGCACTGGAACATGTCAGTCACTGCATTTCCCAGGAACTCATAAAGGAAGAGGAAGAGGGCAAGAAGTGGGAGTCGGAACGTTAAAGCTGTGCTTTTGTCATCACCTGGATTTGCTGAATGATGTAATGCAGGCAGTTAAAGATTTAAAAAAAAACAACAAACTTAACTTTGGGACTATGAAAGGAGACAAATGGTCACTGAATTCGGCAACGCTCAAGTATTATTTGTCTGCTGCTTTTGCCCATATGAGTTTTTAATGCTGACTTTAGCCCAGATCTAGGCTGTGCTGTCCTGACCAGGCAAACGTGGCCCCGTTCACTTGAGGGTTTGTACGACTTCAGTAGCAGCTGATTTGAGCTGAATATTTCCAGAGTTAGCTTTAGTTTTTGCAAGCATTATAACCAGACCCTAGAGAGAGAAAACCGAATTGCCTTTTTCACAGAATCATGAAATTTGATACACTTTTCATAATCTTGATTTTTAAATAAGCTCATATTTTTCTCTGAATGAGGAAAATGATTTCTTAAAAAAGAGAAGTAAAATGGATATTTTTTAAACATGCTAAAAATAAATGACCTTCATGTCACGTCCAAGTAGAAAGGAAACAAAAAAATTGCCTTCACAGAAGTGGCTTAGAACATGACTGTACTGAAATATTTTTTTAAAATATGTATCAGTGGGGCAAGGACAGGGCTGACTTCAGAACTGCAGTGATGCTATAGAAATGTGGAATGCAATCTCCCACCAAAGTATTTTTTTTTTTTTACCAGCCAAATCATCTGTACTTGTTCTGTGGAGTTTGACTGTGAATGATATGATGTGTTTGAACGTGGAAGCTTTTAGTTGTTTTGATATTTGTAACGAGTTTGTGGCTACCTGTCCCCTAACTGTGCCCCACCATACTCTAGAGTTTGCTAAGGACAGGTCTCCTGTCTGTAAATCTCCCTACATTTCCAGTTTGTTCCCAGAACCACAAATCCCTATAAAGCCCAGTGTGCAGTTGTACTCATTTGCTGCAGTATTGAATTGAGAACATTTCATGGTTTTTAACCAACGTGATCTGAGAAATTCATAGAAAAATCTGCGTTAAAAGACACAGGCAGACACTCTCATACTTGATTCATAAAAATCTTAAATTAGATTTTTATACCTCAAGTATGCCATTTCAAGGCAAACCAGAAAATGTTCCATGCTCTGTGCTAGTAGCTGTGTCTTACATTGTCTCACTAACACATGGATTTTGTGGTCCAGCTCACAGAACTTCAGAGCATGTGTGTGTGATGGCAGCTTTCTGTTCACTTGGTTCTGGTATTCATCAGCAGCTGGCCCACAACCAGTTCTCCACAATGAATTTTAATTCTCCATAGTGAAAGGTCTGTCAGCAGAAGCCCTCCTGCCTTCAAACCCCTGTTCATGGTGATGGGCACTTTCCACCTGTTACATCTTTAGCCGATGGTGCTGCTCAGGTAAAACTCACAAGAGAATTTGGCCTCTTCTGTATATACCATGTGTTTTCTATCACCTGGCACTTCTCTGGGTCCAGGGGCTGGTTGCTGCTTCCTGGTGGCACCTGAGCCTGTCCTGTCCCCACTCCAGCGCTCACAGGAGCACGGGTTTGATGTAAACACATCTATACATTAAGGTACTGCAGAGCTTATGGGATCATCTCCTGCTTCACCTCCTCACTGCCCATTTTGTTCTCTCACTCGTTGACTGACAAGCAGATCTGATGGCAGATGTCATGCAACTCAGGGAAACAAGACATTTGGGAATATCAAAAGGATTGTGAAGATGTGAGCTCATTAATAACTTCTCTGTGTAAATGAACCGATCACACACACCCGGCGTCACATCAGTGTTTTGAATCTCGGCTGTGTCTGTGGCATTAAATGTGAACAGAAAAAGAAATAAAGTTATGAGACCCTTTATAACCCTACTGGCTCAGTGGTGGTGGAGGATCTGATGTGATTCACACAGTCTGGAAGAGTCTCCAGGGGACTGGCTCAGCACTGCCACACACCCCCCTTGCCCATGGGACCACGGCACATACACATTTAATTTCTGCATATAAACTACAAACAAACTAATAATTTCATTTAACCTAAACACTTCATCAAGAGAGACTCTAAATTTTAGCTATATACTAAAAGTCTGTGAAATTGCCACAACTTTGTGTATAGAATGAAATTTAAAAACATTTAATCTGGGTTCACAAAAGTGAAAAGAAAGAGTGGCTGCTTCTTGGGAGGGAGGACAGGATTTGTTCTCACTGAAGAAATGAGCTTGTTTCTGCAAGTCATTGCACAAATCTAGCAAAATACATGATTTTTGTTAAAGAATAATAGGCACTTATATGTGACTCTTGCACAAGCAGGAAAATATATCTAGCAGGGAAAACTCAAATATTTAACACACACTGTAGCTGTCATTGGCATTGTACCAGCCATTAGTTTTGTTTCCCTCAGTACTAAAACTTTTCTGTAGACCTGCTAGAGCCAGTAGAGTCACACCAGCATGTGCTGACTGCAGGAGGTAAATAGGGTCCCCTGCTTCAAACTGGTACCAGTGCCTAGTGAATTCTTATATATGGGAAATGAGAGAAAATAACCCCAAATCCCAAGGAAAACTTCATTTTTGCACCATAAAATCAACTCCTGTCTAATGCTTCCAGAAAGATACACGTCCCCACAAGCACTGATGAATGAATCCAGCAAGGGTTATTTGTAGAATCACAGAATGGTTTGGGTTAAAAGGGACCTTAAAGACCATTTAATTCCAACCCTCTGCCATGGGCAGGTTGCCACGCACTACACCAGGTTGCCCAGGGCCCCAGCCAACCTGGCCTTGCCCAAGTTGTAAGAAACAACTTCACTGCAAAAAAAAAAGTGTGGGCAGGATTTCAAGAGCATTTTTTACCTAAGAACAGCAAAGTCAGTCCACGGTAGGTACCATAAATCTGTCTCAGGTAGTAACAGGGGGAAGGTTCCTCCTGCCTTGTCTCTGGCAGGTTGTACAGGGGCAGAGCAGATGCTGCAGGCAGAGAGGGCAGTGGCAAACAACCTGTGTTGGCAAAGCAATGCTGGCACTCATCATCTCTCTCACCCAGCACAGTTCTCAGCATGGACGATCCTGGCAAACACTTTCCAGCAGAGACAGCTTTTCTCCTCCACTTGCCAGGGCATTTCTGCAGCACCTCATGTTTCTGGCATCTTCTCCCCAAAGCCTTCCCTGCATGAAAGAGCACAGGTGTGCCCTCATCCTATTTTGGGTCTGGACATGGCTTTTGAGATCCATTTTTCATGCAGGGAAGACAAGAGCCCTTGCAGGCACTGGGCTGTTCATTAATGTGATAAACAGGGTAGCTCTGCAGGAAGAGTTCTTTCAGAATTTTCAACTTTCCATTTCTGGAAACTCTTCCCTGCAGGAACAAACTTTTTGAGTTCTGACTGAAAAAACCCCCCAGTCTATGTATAGAGACTTTATGAGTCAAAATCTTGGTGTGTTCCTACTGACTTGTGTGTGAACAGTCCATAGAGGAAATAGCTGGAGGTTCATTCATTAAACAGCTCCAGTTTTAAAAGCTTTTCTACTTCTACATTTTGAGTCACAGCTTCACAAATAAACGAGAACCATTTGGCTGCATTTTATTTCTTGGCAATGTGTTAAATTGGTGATGAAATGGGTCAAAAGGACTTTACCAGAACGCTTCATTCATTTTAGAAAAGTACCTTTGATGGAGACACGCAAAGGCAGAAAATCATGTCCTATTGTATTTCTTTCAAAAAAAAATACTGGAAAAATAGCAGTTACATATCAAAATTTGAATTGATAGAGACTCAGCAATTATATAAGTTTGTGTCATATTTGCATAAGCCCTATTTAAAGCAGCAGTTGTTAGATACCTAAATATCCAGGAGAACCCCCTCCCAGTCATGGATCTGCTGATATTGGGGTGTTGCTGCTCTGAACCCAGTCAGTGTTTCCAGATGGGCTTCCATACAGGTTGTATCCTTTGCAAAAATCCTTTGGCCTTGAAGAGGTAAATTACATCTTAAGAAGTAAATTCAAACTTGGAACAAAAAAAAATCTACCTAACCCCTCATCTCCCAGTTATGCCCATGTTGTTACTTCCCCACACCCTGAACTTCCCTCCTCCCCCCACCAGCTGAAAGCCCAATGAATAGATTTCATTCTTACAACTCCTAACAAACGACAGCAGCCAGATTTTACAAAAAGGGATTTAAAGCACTTGGTGTTTTAACCCCTTGCTCAAACCACACTGTCCCAGAGTGATGGGGTGTGGATCCACCTGCACTCTGGTGTTTTTCCTAGACAATGGGCTGGGACAGGCAGCTCCAGTATCAGTTTTGCCCTCAAGCTGTGCTGCCAGAGTGCTCAGCACAGTAGCCTGAGATAAGCATTATTTGGGAAAAAAGAAACCCCTGGTTGATACTGAAGCCTCTGTACAGCTCAGCCAACAGGAACTGAACACAGGAAACACTGGCTCTGTTTCTAGAGCCCTGCTTCTCAATCCCTGCTGCCCATAACAAGAGAACAGGTACCAGTGGCCAGTATCTTTGAATGCACATGAATCTTTGCAGCAGGCCCTGGGCTTGCACACACACAGGAGCTTCCTCAGAAATTCTCCAGGTGAGCCAGATGGATGTACATCCAACAGAAGCAGTTGCAGGAGTTGGCACATCCTGGGACTACCTGGTACTTTACACTGTTTTACACTATTTGCTGTCAGGTACACATTGCTGGAGTAACACACTTCCCAGCATGAACCAGCAGCACCTGGAGAGCTGGAAGCTTATAGGGAATTGTCTCTGCTCATTTAGGCAGGTCCATCATCCATCTAGGGCAGTGGTACACCCATCTCCCCTGCCAAATCCCAGCCATCTCCTTCCACCTGTGCATTCCTACCTGATATACCACACTTCTTGCCAGCTCTGCACACAGACCAGGAACTACACAGAAGCAAAACAATTTCTTCAAACAGATGTGTTTGCCAATGGCTTTTCACTCTGAAACAGGATTTCTGGTGAGAGGTAAAACCTGCAGGACTTTGGCTTCATGTCCCATGTCCCTGGCCAAATTTTTGCCCAAAACATTTTGTTAAAATGATGGGTCCCAGTTGTGCCAGCTCTATCAGATCATGAAACCAGTTTCCAGAGCCCTGGCTGTTGCTGTTTAGGAAAAAAAAAAAAAAGAACAAACAGAAAAGAGAACATTAAATCAGGATATGTCTCTTACCTCTGAACTGTGATTTTGCAGGTACAGTGGAAGAGGATGAAAAGGAAAAATTTAATCCATCTTATATTAAAGCAGGTTTGCAGGTTTCTGCAGTCACTTCTTGCTATCAAGCCTTAGTCCAGTTGTCATTCCAGCTCACAATATATTCCAGTACATCAACATGATCCAATGGAATTTACAGGCTTTTGCAGTGGGCATTTAGCAGACTTTCTCAGTGCTCTTCCCAGCAGAAAGGTCTGCATTCCTCTCCAAGTCCAGCACTTGTGTGTTACGGCCTTTCCCAAGTTGCAGATTAGTGCATGCCATGACTTTTACAATAAGAGCAAAACTCAGAGCATCTCATTAACCCTATTACCTGGATCAAGAACATCACCTCTACCTCATCTTGGAGCTGATCTGGTGATGCTGACTGCCCATTCCTCTGAGACCTGGAAACACACTGGCTTGGTTTTGATCAGCAAGAGGAGGGTGGCTCTGCAGCACAATTTTGGAGAGGAAACACCTCCAGACCCATGGTACACACTGATGTACAAAGTCACCTGGATCCCATTCCTAACACATGGCCAAGCTCTCACACTGCTGGCCAGGAGCAGGACACACTGGGAACAGAGGACTCTAAGTGTTGTTCAGTATCCCAGCAAACAAGCTGATGGGACATGAGCAACCCCCAGGCTCTCCAGCCTTCCCTGGGGTTTTGGGCATTCGTGGACAAGTCTTTTATGTCCTTCACACATGGGGTTGGCTCCAAACAGACATCAATGATGCACTGCTGCCTGGCCCCCAAGACTGCCCCTCACAAGGAGGGTACCAACTCCTAAATCAGCATCTAAACAAAGCACTGCCCTGTTGCCACTCTCTGCTCTCTTGTTCCGTGCACAAATGCATCCTTCTTAGAGCTAGCTGTACTTGGAGATAAACCACTTTTTGTTTTGCCAAATGAAAGCAATTCATGGCTCTCCATGCCTGCCTTGATTCTTTCACTGGGAGCAAACTGAAGGTTTGGTGATGTGTGTGAACCCATAATGTACAATTGCTCTCAGAAATAAAGCACCCCACCCTTACCTTCAGAGGCTGCTCTGAGGGCTCAGGAGATGCTCTCCCAGCATTTGCCCCCACTTGAATGCTCCTGGATCAAACAGAGGGAGCATTACTCCCTTTGCTTTTTTCTCATGTTCTGATTGATCTTCACAAGATTGCAATGCTGTCCATGAGAGAAAAGGCATGGCTATTTCAAAGCCTTTATTCACATTGTTCTTCTCTGCACATCCTCCTTCCTCTAATAACCTGGTGCTGCAAATCAGCCCTCATTAGGGTGGGCAGGCAGGGAATCTAACACCACAAGCCTGTTCTGCAATGAGCCTGTAGTGCACTGAGGTGCAGTGATTTAAATAGCCTTAACAAGGAATATGATGAAAAAGAGCAAAAACTCATACTACCAATTTTCACCACAGTGAAACCAATATTCATTATCACACACAGGCACAGACCCTGCCAGTAGCATCCTGGTATTTTTATCAGGTGGTGACAAGTGATTGATTTTTCTAAAATTTGCTGTGCTGGGCACACGAGTGTGGGGCCATGAAAGGTGCAATTGCCAGTTTTGATTGAATGTGTAGCCTTGAACCCACTGAACTACTGTTAGTTTGGGAACAGGGAAGTGGGCACTCAGCCCAATGGTTTCCATGTGCCTTGGATGGTACCCTGCCTCTGGGAGAGAAGTGCTGGTGTGGGGCTCATCCCTCAGATGAGGAAGCTGCCCTGGGCACTGCCTGAGCATCTCTGGTCTAATGCCAGTATAGAGAATCATGGAATGGTTTGGGTGGAGTGGACCTTAAAGCCCAATTAGTCCCAACCCCCATACCACAGGTAGGGACACCTTCCAATGGACCAGGTTGCTTGGAACCCCATCCAACCTGGCCTGGAACACTTCCAGGGATGGGGCACCCACAGCTTCCCTGGGCAGCCTTTGCCATTGCCTCACATCTTTCACAGGGAAGTCACCCTCCCTGGACCAGCTACTCTTGCTGAGGGGTCATATTTACCTGCTTTCTTTCAGTCTCTGCTGGGGGGGCTTGTGCCCAGTTTTCCACACCACAGTGCAATCTGGAGTCTCCACACAGCCAGAGGGGTGCCATTGCCACAGGCTGTGGTGAGGTCTGTACCAAACATCCCGTCCTGCAAGACAGACTGACCTGAGCCAGAACATTTAGAGACTAATCAGAGGTTTGTACAGCTGTGATGCTTTTGATGTCAGAACAAAGTCAATCACCCCACACTTTATACAAGAAGGACATGGGAATACCAAATCCCACACTGGAGAGGAGACAAAGTCAGGAGCAGCAGCAGCTTAAGCACCATGGTCCAGACCCATCACCAATCCAGAGCTACATCCAACACCACACAAAGTCCATCCAGCAGCATCCCAGGGGATATTCAGCCCTGTCAAGTGCAAAGGCCCAATTTTTTCAGCATGCTGAACCCCAGCAGGCTGCAGTGATGGCTGGGCAGGGACCAAGCTGCATCTTGTCCAGCCTGCAGCCCGGAGACACCAACGTGTGCAGTGATGCAGAGCCTCTGAACAGAGGATACCGTGACCAGCTCACAAGTGCTTTATGGAAAGAAGGGCTATAAATTAATAAAGACAATATTTGCACTGGATTAGGGTGAATTTCTCAACTCTATTCACACAAATACACTCTATTCACAAGACTTGCATCCCTACTGTTTGCTCCATTTTACTTGTGGAGAGTAATAGCTTTCATACAACAGAAAGTGAGAGATGAGCTAACAAAATTACCAAGAAATGACATCCACCGAGCACACTGACCCAGAAAGTTATTTATTAACCATGTCAGGAGACCTAAAAATAATTTTGATTGCATACAAGACCGTCTATGCCACCAACTAGTACAATAAATGTAACTACTCAAACTAATAACAGCACATTCTCTTAAATAACAGCAGATCCCAGGCTAATCCACTGTGTTTGGAAGCATCTTGTGAAATCTCTCTTTATTTCACCCAGTCAGGAATCTGGGCATTCTGAGACCAATTGTCAAGAGCAGAAACAGATGTAATTATTTAGAATTTATTAAATGCAATACCAATGAAACAGCCCTTTCAAGGGGATCTCAGCTGCCTTTTCTGCTCAGCCATAAAAATACTAAAACAGAATGCCCCTCTCTACTTACTTGAGGTTCTCATTGTGAGAATAAGACATACAACATTTGCATCTTCACTCTAAGCCAGATTAAGGACACAGTGTACAATTCTACACCACTTCAATAAATCACAGTACATCATGAATTCTGCAGTAATTCTAGAAAAAAATTGTAGAGGAACTATAATTTATACTTCACATTTCCAAGCTAATTTATTTAGAGCTTGTGTCTAATGCCTTTGGGTGCAGGCAGGTCTAACAGAACCTGTTGATGTAGGAGTCATTGATGATGGAGGGCAATCACCCCATGTCCCTAGTCCATAAAATCATAGAATGGAATCATAGAACAGTTTGGATTGGAAGAGACTTTAATGATCATCTAAATCCCCTGCCATAGTGTGGCATTGCCCAAGTATTAATTTTGAGGGCTATTTTAAATGCATCAATTGATTCAAGACAGGAGAGACAGCAGGAGAACCTCAGTCCTTTGGCACAAAGGCTGCAGGGGTTAAGATCCACCTCCCTTAAACAAGTGTGGTTTATTTATAGCAGGCTGGATTTGAGCATCTCCTAAAATTCAAAGACAGGAGAGCCTGACAGGAAATGATCCACAGGAGGTGAACAACACGGACTGATGCCACCTCCAGATCCTGTTTGCTTCCTGACTCGTCCCGGGGAGCGCGTGGCTCAGTCTGTGCTGTGCATGGCTTTCATAACACCAGCTTCTCACAGAAACCCCCCTTTACACTGGGCTCAACTCTTCTCCACCAAGCCAAACGTGCCCCGAGCTGGCAACAGCAACTCAAGTCAAGAGCAAAACAAATTCTACCCGCTGGTTTTTGAACAGGCTCTGTGATTACTGAGGAGAGAATCGCTGCTGCCATAGAAACGGCAGCCGCCAGCCCGGTGACCATGGGCTGCTGCAGGGAGACCTGAGATGTGCTGGGGTCCACATCCCACTGCCCACCACCCCAGAGACTCCTGGTAAGGCCACAAAACCAGCAAAACCCATGAGCCTCTGCTCTCTTTCTGAACTTTTCAAAGCTGGTTACTTTTCTTGCCACCAGGCAAGAGCTGCTGGTCAATGCAGTGTCACCCAAGCCCAGTGACAATTTGCTCTGTACCTCCTTGTAAAACAAAACCCATTCTAAATTTAGTGCCACTTACCCAGCTCTGCTTAGTCTGGGTGTGGAAAAGGGACCCAGCACCTCTGTGCAAACCTCGTGGTGGTAACATCACAAGGGAACATCCAGAGCTCAAACAGCAAATGCCTAAATCCTCCTTTGCCCTCCCATCATCCCTGCAGACATCCATGGCAATAAACCAGGGACCACTGAAAATAAAAGATCTCTTCAGATACCAAAGCACCAATTACTGTTCTACAGACAATTTTAAAAGACTTTGTTAAAGGTTTTGTTTTGGCAAGGACTGTTTAAATAAAAAAGCTCAGTAACCAAGTGAAAAAAAATTAGTGCACTTCTCAAGGCAAACCCCTATCAGGTTGTAAACTGCAGTAATTAAAAATACAAATGAAATGTATTTCTGNATTGTAGAGGAACTATAATTTATACTTCACATTTCCAAGCTAATTTATTTAGAGCTTGTGTCTAATGCCTTTGGGTGCAGGCAGGTCTAACAGAACCTGTTGATGTAGGAGTCATTGATGATGGAGGGCAATCACCCCATGTCCCTAGTCCATAAAATCATAGAATGGAATCATAGAACAGTTTGGATTGGAAGAGACTTTAATGATCATCTAAATCCCCTGCCATAGTGTGGCATTGCCCAAGTATTAATTTTGAGGGCTATTTTAAATGCATCAATTGATTCAAGACAGGAGGGACAGCAGGAGAACCTCAGTCCTTTGGCACAAAGGCTGCGGGGGTTAAGATCCACCTCCCTTAAACAAGTGTGGTTTATTTATAGCAGGCTGGATTTGAGCATCTCCTAAAATTCAAAGACAGGAGAGCCTGACAGGAAATGATCCACAGGAGGTGAACAACACGGACTGATGCCACCTCCAGATCCTGTTTGCTTCCTGACTCGTCCCGGGGAGCGCGTGGCTCAGTCTGTGCTGTGCATGGCTTTCATAACACCAGCTTCTCACAGAAACCCCCCTTTACACTGGGCTCAACTCTTCTCCACCAAGCCAAACGTGCCCCGAGCTGGCAACAGCAACTCAAGTCAAGAGCAAAACAAATTCTACCCGCTGGTTTTTGAACAGGCTCTGTGATTACTGAGGAGAGAATCGCTGCTGCCATAGAAACGGCAGCCGCCAGCCCGGTGACCATGGGCTGCTGCAGGGAGACCTGAGATGTGCTGGGGTCCACATCCCACTGCCCACCACCCCAGAGACTCCTGGTAAGGCCACAAAACCAGCAAAACCCATGAGCCTCTGCTCTCTTTCTGAACTTTTCAAAGCTGGTTACTTTTCTTGCCACCAGGCAAGAGCTGCTGGTCAATGCAGTGTCACCCAAGCCCAGTGACAATTTGCTCTGTACCTCCTTGTAAAACAAAACCCATTCTAAATTTAGTGCCACTTACCCAGCTCTGCTTAGTCTGGGTGTGGAAAAGGGACCCAGCACCTCTGTGCAAACCTCGTGGTGGTAACATCACAAGGGAACATCCAGAGCTCAAACAGCAAATGCCTAAATCCTCCTTTGCCCTCCCATCATCCCTGCAGACATCCATGGCAATAAACCAGGGACCACTGAAAATAAAAGATCTCTTCAGATACCAAAGCACCAATTACTGTTCTACAGACAATTTTAAAAGACTTTGTTAAAGGTTTTGTTTTGGCAAGGACTGTTTAAATAAAAAAGCTCAGTAACCAAGTGAAAAAAAATTAGTGCACTTCTCAAGGCAAACCCCTATCAGGTTGTAAACTGCAGTAATTAAAAATACAAATGAAATGTATTTCTGTAGAGATTTGAAGAAGCATTAAAAAATAAACATTAATGAGTTTGATAAGAACCATATGTACATACTGCATATATAGTTGAATTTTTTATGACAATTGAATTCATTGCACATAATTAATAATTAAGTTAAAAGCTCTGATATTTGAAATGTTTAGTTACTAAGAGGTAACAAACCTAGTATATTTTTATAAATATAAATCCTTAATTTTTCATGTAAGGTATTTTAAAAGAAGTGATTGGAACACCTGACTAGAAGATTATTCCTATAAACATATGCCTCACAAATAACACAGAATCACTCCAATTGCAAACCAGAAACATCCCGAGGTAAATTCAGGCCTCTCATCCCTGCTCCAGGCTGCACATCAGCACTGACCTGCCAGAAGGGGCTGCACCAACCCAAAGGGCTGTGTTCAATTAAAGTAACTCCTGGTAATATCAGAAAGAATTAAAACATTTATTGGGCATAAATATATTACATATACACTACAGATACAGTTAAGTCTTACATACATAGTGTAGTATTTGCAAAATCTATACATTAAAATTGATATGGCAGTTTTAATATAATGCATATGAAATAGTCTAAAATTTACAATACAAGAAAACTTATGATTATTTTTTTTTTTAAAGTTGAAAAGCTTGGAATGTATGTTCCCATAGTGAGGTAAAAACATTTTTATTTTTTTTTTCAATTTAAAGAACTGTGCAAGGATAAGGTTCATACACATTCAGTTAGGGCACTTCTCAATTGTGACACTGAATACTGAGCTACTGGAGCCAACAAACAGGATTAGAAAACACTTCAAGTTCATAAAGAAAAAGGCAGAACAATATAAAAACATCTCTCTCCTTCCTTAAGGGTTTTAAATATTTAGTGTTTCATTCTACCTTTGCTGTTGATGATGATTTCTGTGAGAGCAGAGCACCCTGGGGGTTGGATCCAACACCTGCTGGATCAGGGACACAGGGATGTTTGGGAAGGGACAAGGCATCAGCAACAGGAAGGGTTTGACATCTGTGATCCTTTGTCATTAATACAAGAATTACAATCATATGACAATCACTATGGCAGAATAGAGAGAGTAAAAGAATGTCACATTAATTTCTTCAGGGCCTGTCCCAGCTCCTCCAGCACATGGCCTCCAATAACCTCAGGCTTGGACTGGGTGTTCTGGTTCGTGTTGTTATAAGGGACCAAACAAATTAGCAATGACAGGAACACCTTGAGTGTAACTGACTGCTCTTCCCTACACCTCTGCTCACTGCTTTTAGTATCTATTGCAACCTTTCAAAACTGCTCATCTTAAACAAGGTGGGTTTTTAACTTTCTTTATTAAAGCAGGGTTGGATTTTTTTAAAAAAAAAAAAAAAAAGGTGTCCAGCTCGGATTTCATAGCAGCACTGCTCAAACAATATTCCAAAAATAATAAAAAAAAAAAGGGACTCTATTCAAATTTCTGGGTTTCCAAACTAGCGGTCTTTTCATTGTTTTAAAAAATACACTCTTCTCCCCTCCACTGAAAACAGCTGTATACGCTTTGCTCACAAAATACAGATGCAAGGTCACAAAGTTTCATATCACAAATAAATTTAAATAAGATGTAAATAAATTTGACAGGCCATGACTTTGGCAAGAAACAAAAAAATATATATATTTAGCTCAATGCCATTAGTCTGCAAGGCTAAATTAAACTAATTATAGTCAATAACAAAATACAGAACCATTTCTAATATTTGCTACATCTAGAGAGGCACACAGAATAATTCATTGATCTTAGCACTTTCTTTCCAGAGATGATTATGTTTTTGGATACATGTAAACGTTTGAATCACTGATAATGGGTTTTTTTGGCATTTAATGTACTAGATGCTCCCATCTTCAAAAACACAAGAAAATGTAAGAAGATTAATAATACTAGGAATGCTGCCAGGTAAAAAGTTGACCTAAAGTACAACAGTATAAAACAGACAAAATGTAACATGCTATGGGGCAGGTGGGGAGGGGGATTAGTACATAAGTACACTTTTTATTTTTTATTTTTTTACAATAAATAAAAAGATTGCACTGTAATTGGTATTTAAAGTACTGTATGCAGTATATAGTATAAATAAACCTAGAAACAAAAATAATGTTGTTTTTTCCCCATTACTTTGGTTAAGGGAATATTATGCTAGTATAGGACACTGAATCTTAGACGATGGAGACAGAGCACAAAAAAGCTTAGGACAAAAGCAAAACCAAGTAGCAAAAATATACAAAAACAAGAGGCAGGGAAATACACTGTGTCTGTTGCACCCTTTTGGAATCTATTTGCACCTCCAGCTCATTTATGTCCCTGAGGTACTCTCACAATGTTGACTTAATATAAATAACCCAATGACTCAAGAGTTAGAAATCTAGTGTCTCGATGGATTCAAATGTGTCTGGGAAGGGGCAGGCAGGAGGGGGGACACTGCCATCAGAGCAGGGACCACTCCTCTGCAGGACTCTCATCTCACTTTTGCCAGGTACCAAGTTACTTCAATCAGCCCCGTGGTAAGAACAGCATAGACACCCTTTGAAGGTACTTAAAATGAACAGATGTGATTTCTGATCCCTCCAAGAAAGTTCCATAAAATGGATACCCCTCCAAAAAATAATATTAATTAAAAAAAGATCAACTGACAGTAAAGATTGCTTCCATTTAGTGTAAATCTCACCTAATTCAGTAGAGGCTGTCACCAGCTCGAATCATATAAATCAGGCTGAACATAACAGAATAATATCTAATATTAGATTAGGAATAGTTATATACAGTGACAAACAGACAAGTTAAAGCAGCTTTTAAATAGCTGAACATGGGAATAACTAACTATTGCACAATGCCCTCATTTAAAATTACTGCTAGGAATCAAAATGGTAAAAAAAATCTATAATGCTTCATAATTTATATGCAGTTTGGTTATTTGATTTCTTATACAGGCAGTTTATAGTGTTTTAACTGTAAAAATAACAGAAAACTAAAAAGATTTTTCGACTGCAGGACACCGTTCCAATTTAAATGCACTAAACAGTTAAAATAACAACTTAGGTTTTATCTTGAAAAACTGGGGCAAATGTAGTGAATAATTCATAGGCAACATTGTAATACTGTTCAAGGAAAAACTGGTACTTGACTAACACTGTATTCTAGTCTTACCACTATACACACTTGTGACTAATGTTTAGAAGTAAAAAGAAGAGACAAAAAAGTGACTCATGATTAAAATTTCCTAAATAGTAAGATAAAATAAGAGACTGTATGAACTTCAGTGAAAAAAAACCCAAAACAACATTGAAAAGGCAAATTGGTGACAATTTTGAAATTGTGAAGGAAAAAAAAAAAAAATTCTTGCTTTTGGTATCTGGTTTGCTTGTTTCTCCAGTTTGACCACTTCCTAGTTTTGAATTTCAAAAAGGTGCATCAAAACACTGATTTATCTTTCTTCAAGCTAGAACTGTAAAAACAAGAGAAGTATATAAAATGCATGGTAGAACAAAAGGATTTCAAAAGAAGGAATATCTGAATAAATGTGTGGATTATAATGCGTAGCATTAGTTAAATTTGTATCTCAAACTTCCACTGGATTCTCTACTTCATAAAGAAGTATTGTAATATACAGGCGAATACAATCGACAAAGTCGCAAAGCCGAGAACTATGAGGGCTGCAAACTGTTCATCAGTAGGAATCATGCTCTTCATCTTGGCATCATCCACGCTTCCCAGTTCTCCTGCAAGCATGATATCGTTTCTCTGGAGCGCAAAGGCAACGGAGGGGCTGAAAGGGCCACTGAGCTCCTGTGAGGTATCCAAGCACCGGCGGCAGACGCAGACGCGAAACCGATAGTCTGTGTTGACTTGAAGGCCTGAGATGTGGAATGTGGTCTCTTCTCCCTTGTACACCTTCCAAGACAGAACAGGGAGCCCCAGTCAAATACACAGAGCAAGACAAACTCCTCCTTTCATAGCATCAAACAACGTAAAAAAAGGAGTAAGGTGGGATTTCGCAAGGATTGGAGCCGGGAAGTTCAGTCAAGTCTTTAAAGGAGCACTGGTGGAGCTCTCAAGGGAAGGGACTCACTGGGTCAACCCAGGTTTTGGAAGAACAGAGGCATGTGGAGGACTATGTGAGAGACATCAAACAACGAGAAGTCTCAATGCAGAGTGTTCAAAAGTATTAGTTCACACAGGGACAGGCAACACTTCAGACAATACATCAATCATAAGACACACTCATCTTTTGTGGGTATTACAACAAACATATTTCTGTACTCTGAAAATGTGATTAGATGCCTAAAATATGCCCAGGATATAATCACCATGTTTGGCCCCAAAAGGAAGAAAACCTGCAAACAAGGCTATTGGAAGTCATCCAATGTATAACTGAAAAACTGCTTGCAAATATTATTTTAATGTATTTTCCCTCACATTTCTCTCAATATACAGCAATTTTGCCAGAAATTACACTTTCAGTACTGTAGAAATAATAAAATATTATTAAAGTATGAAAAGGCTCTTCTTGATTGCATTTCATTTGGTTATCTACTAATCCAAACCCATCACATTTAGTTTGATTAAACTTAGGTACTGCATGACTCAAAGCCCAAGTCACAGTATGACAAAGGAGACAGAACTGATATCTGAAAGTTTTGTGACTTAAATGGAAGAAGACCACTGCAAAAATTCACAGACTCTGGAAACAAATTATTTCTATAACAGAGGGTTGTTGAAACTAGTATTTTATAAAATGAAAAATGTGTCACAAAGTGCCTGTGTCTGCTGGGAAAAAACTATCCTCAACTTCAGATACTTCTTCCTCTGCTCATTCACCATTTCTGTTCTCCTCGTTGCAGGAAGAGAAGGCTGAGAGCATCTCTGCCCTCCCAGAGGCAAGCACTCATCTTAGAGAAGGGTAACAAGGGGGAAATTAGACCCAAACCCATAGAAGACTCCCTGTATCTTACTCTGGAGTAAGAAACGAGGAGGAAAAAAAAAGAGACCTGCTCAGCTAAACACCACTTAAAAGAGCTCAGCTCTCATGCCCTGCTTGCCCCTGAGACTCATCCCTTGGTTAGATAGCCAGATGCTGATTTCTTGGGAAGGTCTGGGACGTAAGATTAAGGTTTTGCTTTTGTTTTTACTGTCCTTTCCTTTTAAACTTTCACAGCTTTTCCAAATACAGTTTGAATGATGGTGACTCTGGGTTTCCAGATTGAACAGAAGTCCTCTAACTGGCTCATGTTTCTTGGCCCCCTGGCACAGATCAAGAAATGACATTTAAATGAAGTTGCTTTCCTCAAGTACCCTGAGCATCTGCAGGAAGTTCCCTCGAGGTCAAGTGACAGGAGCACAACAAATTCATGCCACAAGTCCCTGTGACTGACACACCCTATGCACTGCTGCCTTTCATGGTGTCCTTCTTTGTCTTTCCAATGCCAATGAGGAGTGAATCATTAGGTTACATTAACTGCAGAGAAATAAAACTGAAAGTGCTGTAGCAGTCCACAGAAATAATGGGAGGGTTGGAACATCTGTTTGCAAAGCACACCTCACGCCAAGAATATCTCTGCCACTCTGTTTTTCTGAGGGCAACTCCAATTTCTAATACTCACCTGTTGGGGGCAACTGTCTTTCACCTACTCCATCACCAATGCTACACCCTGTAATGGTTAACACTTGAGTTTACTCCTACATATAAATGCTCATGCAAAGAAAAGCTGCATTTGTTTGGCATTTGTAGGTTCAGGAGTCATTGAAGAACGACGTGTTCTTCCACAGGTCAGAGTCAGGATTCTTCCATTTGGAGGACACAGCTAACTCCAACTTCTTTAGACTCTGAGACATGCTAACTCAAAGCCCTTAAAAAACAACTGTAAGCAAGATATGCTTTCTGGTGCTGCTGTAATTAACTTCATTTCAAAAAATATAATCAGAAGAGCTCTACATGGCTTTGCCACAAATAAACCTTTGCAATCAACACGACCACTTCTAAACTAAAATAGAAATCCCATGAAATACAAATAATGGTATTTTGTAAAAAAAAATTTACTATCTTAGCTTAATAATACCAGATACTAGGGATGGGATATATACAACCTGTCTCAGCACTGCAAAAAACATTTTCAGTTAATTGGTTTTTTACTTTTTGTTCTGTCAACTTGGTGAATACAAGTGTAACTGAGGGCCAAGTTTGGCTAAATCAAAGACCTATATCTTCATTACAGTCTAACAAGTGCAGATGACCAAGTTCATTCAAGCCAGCTGCTCAGCAGCACTTCTCACCAAAAAAGGCCAGACAGCCAAGTGAGAAAAGAGAGTATCTTTAAGGAAAGTCTGTAACACAGTTCAAAGTACATAGAATATGTGAATTAATATTCACTAAGGATAAAGACATTTCCCACACTAGAACTAAGAGAATGTGATGGAAATTGTCCTGCTTTCAGTGGTTTGATGAATATTTACCACCTGTGGACCTTTCTCAGTACCAAGTACAAAATTGTTGGCTTGATTGTCATCCACTTCTGACAGCAGCCTCTGTGGCCTCTGCCAGTGGCTGCAGCAGCACCTTGGAGCCATGGCAGGATGCCCTCAGCACTCACACATTCGTTTGTGAGCATTGTTACACTCTGGGAATGGACTTCACATATACAGTGGAATAAAAAATTGACAATTATGAGTAAGGTCTTTAAATCTGCCAAACAAATATGGAATGAAATATGACTCTACAGAGCAGCATATTATTCTATATATATGACATTATGCTTCGGTGGCCAACAAGCCAAAGTCAAGTGGCTATCCAGTTTATCACTTTCAGCTCCTAAAAACAGCTTTGCTCTTTAGGCACTTGAGAACATAATAAAAATATGATGAGCTTTTTGCCTGGCTCCCTCAATGAAAATATCATCACAAGCAATAAACTGCTGCTGAAGCCTCTTATGGCATTTGATCCTATGATCAAGCTCAGAGAATTCCTGAGGGGAAGTATTTATCAATTTAACTGACCTAATTAAATAATTCCAACCCTGCATCCATCTTTTTCAAATCATAACAATGACAGCCATAGCTGCCCTATAAAATATAAGATAATTTTACCTGGTTGTTGCATCCCACTGCAATGACCAATGCATTTAATTATTCATAAAAGCCAATTTTGCATGGTGATAAGAAGATAAAGAATCTTCTTAATGTTTTCGGTTGGAAGGCAACCTTAAGGTCACCTTGTTCCAACACCCCTGCCATGGGCAGGGACACTTTCCACTGGGACAGGTTGCTCCAATCCCCATCCAATATGACCTTGAATTCTTCCAGAGATGGATTTCAATTTATATCAAAACCATGCCCACTTGAAAGGTTTAATTTCTTCTAAGTCTCCTGACAGATTTCTCTCTGGATCATTATTTTATCCAAGCTCAGGATCAGCTTCACTAACTCTACAGCTGGGATGCTCAAAAACCCTTCAGATTTGTGTAGACAGCCTTGTCTCCTGAATAGAGAAACAAGAATCTCTCAGAGCACCTACTGTGAGGTCATCTGCACTGAAAACAGCACAAAATTAGCACTAGGAGGCAGAGGAAATACTCAATGCAGGTCACACTAAATGTCAACAAGGTACTACACAGGTCTGTTGTATTCTGGCACACAAACCATCCAACTGCCTTTGACTCGCTATTGAAAATGGAAAAGGAAACCCAATTTTTTGCTGAGTAAATCTTTATACAAATTAACAGATCACCGAGGTGTTTCAGAGATTGTGTACAGGGTCTCATTAAAAAGAGTAAATCAAGTGAGAGCTCAGTAAGACTGACTGGGCTCTCCCAGGCACCCACCTCCTGGTGCAGACCTCCTACTGCACTGCTGGGGGATTTTCACACACCCAGCGTATCCTATCCATACCTCCTCTTCTTTTGGAAAGCATTTTGAGACAGTTTTCTCCCAGAAGACACGTGGCAGAAGGTGATGGAACACCACTGCCTCCAAACACTTGGAAATTTCAAGGGTAGAACATTTTGCCTCACTGGCAAACAATTTAAGGATAAAGAAGCTTTAAAAAGCTCAGCTCTCATTTCCCAAGGTCAGTTCTTATGGAGAGCTGGTTCCTGGGTGATTCCAGACCCAGAGCTGCTTGACTGGGAAACTAAACCTTGGGCTGCTGAGCATTGCAACCATTATCCCAAGCTCCAGCTCCTGCAAGTGCTGCACAGCCCAGCCCACTCTCTTTAACTCCAATTAAAACTATGCAGACCTGGAGACAATTTAACACACTTTGAAGCTAAATTCTAAGTAAGCTTTGCTAGATCAAAGTGCAAGAAACAGAAAAACAAACCCAGGCCANTCGCACTTCAAAGGTAATTAACATATCACTAACACTAATGAACATATCAATCACACTACTTTACAATTAAATAGTGGCAGGTGATCACTGGCATAGCACAGAGGTAAAGTGAAATATATTAGCCAGAAAATCACTCAAAGGTATTTCTATATTTTATCTCCTCTGCAAATAACAGGAGCTCAGAGCATACTCACAGGCTCTGCAGCTGAGCTCAGTGATGTGCCACAAAGCTGAGGTAACACCCACATTTGTGATGAAGATGTTCTGATGGTCAAAATTGATTTCTGAGAAGGTAAAACAGTGGAACTCTCCCTCTTTTCCATGGCTGGTTATCAGCAGCCCAACCATACAAGTCCCTGCACCAGCTTTGAGCATCCCAGCCAGGAGCTCCTTCCAGTGAGTTACTTGTGACAACTCATGCCAAGACCCCTCATCAGGGTCACACCTCATGAGAAATTAAGACCTTCAACATAAAAAGGCCCTGAAAGTACTTTCAATTTCCTTTAGTGCTGTTTTTTTTTCATACCACAAGTTCTTGACTGCACAGATTAAGCCACCACCTATATTTAAGGAATATGAAGCAACGCCCAGTTCTCCTCAGGGACATCCAGAGTATTTTAAACAGTGGAACTACATCAGGCAACAGCAAAATGGGTCCACTTACCACTTGCCAGTGACATTATGAGGCTAAGGCAGTACACTGAGGTTTTATTGCCTATACCAGCATCAAAAATATTTCCTGACAAAAACAAGTTGCATTTTTGAATCTTTACCACCCCCAGGAACTGTCTTGCATTTTTTACGTTATTTTTGATAATTCATTAATTTGCAGTAACACTCAAAAGCAGACTGAAGAGGAACAAAGACACAGTTGCAAAAAATGCACTACCTTCTACATATTTTTAAAGTGGTTTTGGTTTTGCATATCTCATTCCCTAATGTGGACTCACTTGGAACCTGTATGAGAATGAAAGAAAGCACAGGGAAAAGACATGGCACATATGAAGTGCACTAGAAATCACACAGTCAGAGGTGTGACAGGGGAAACAAAAGATCTGTCTGTGAATGAGCTGTTCTGAATTGGTGCTCTGGGGAAGCGTCCACTTGTGATCTCTAATGAAGACAGGCAATAAAACAAAGATGAGCTGTACTTCATTCCCTTTGTTTCCACAGTGCCAGAAAGGATATACA
Organism: Neodrepanis coruscans; assembly: GCA_013400695.1. NCBI lineage: Eukaryota > Metazoa > Chordata > Aves > Passeriformes > Philepittidae > Neodrepanis > Neodrepanis coruscans. The sequence goes on from VYZS01015781.1 coordinate 48,664, forward strand.
GCAGTTACACATCCGTGCACTGAAACCTTAGACAGGAATGGGATC
>VYZS01015791.1:0-23882 GCA_013400695.1 Neodrepanis coruscans
GGGCATTTCCGCTAATGGTGGCCTCACTTCCCCCCCCCCGCGTAAGGCACCCGCCACCCCTCCGCGGGGCTGCCACGCACCGAGTTGAGCTGAGCCGTGCTGCGCCACCGCCAGTGCCGCTGGCGCCGCTCCCCCCGCCGCCGCCCCAGGCGGACACAGCAGGGGAAAGGGCCCACCGAAACCAAGTGGGCACGGGTGCCGGCGTTGCCCGCAGCCCCCCACCGCTGGCCCTGGGTGCGCCCCCGGCCTGCGTGGGCGGGGGGTTCCCCCCCCGCCCGTCAGACCCCACACGGCAGGAAAAAAGACAGGTTCCACCCTCGTTTTCACCCCACAACAGGTCATAACTTGGAGGAATTGTTATAATGCTGCTGTTTCCCTAAATGTCAAATGCTTTATACATCTGACATTTAGAAACTGTGAAGGAAAGGGGAATGGTAAAATATGTGACCATAATGCTGCTAATTGAAAGGTGGCCTTAAAAAACCAGGTCTATAGAACTGCTACCCTGGTAATAGATGGAGGAAGTGTGTGATGAAGTATCTGAACCTGTGAAGATTTATAAGAGCAATCATTATTCACAACAGTCATATGAATAAAAAATAGTGCTAGAAAGAAGGATTGAGGATCAGGAGGATAAGTATGATAAACAGAGCTGGTGGTTCATCATGATTTCCTTTACATGCATGTAAATCTAAAACTCGTTGATGTCACCTCTACATATTTGGGTTCAATGCTTGACTGGTATTTAATTATCCTACAATTATGGAAGTGAATTCAGTGCAACTCTATGGCCACTCTACACATGTAAGTGAGAACACTGGGCTGCCTTGGCTTACCCTAATGGAACAGCAAATACATGCCCAGTAAATATAACCACTGTTTCTAATGCAAATAAAGTGTAGAAGGAACTCTTGAACACAGCATATATTTAGAGTCCTTCAGAGACCTCTGTCCCTTGCCTTGAAGAGGAATGAATATTCAAGGAACTCCTGAGATGAAACAGTTGTGAGAATGATGCTTGATTGTGATGAAGATTCTATCCTTCAGTCTGATGGTTTGCAGTGCAATTTTATCTACTCATTTTGTTAAAAATTGCTCACTGGGGAAATTACAACCACTAGAAGCATTTGGGGATTTCAAGCTTGGTAGAATGATTTTTCTCCCATTTTTCTCTCTCTGGCAGGGGTGGAAATATAGCACGTCTTCCCAGGCTTGAGAGGGAAGCGGGGGGATGGAACAAAAACCATCCATAGTGGTTCTCCTGGGAGTGTCCCCTGGGGAAAGCACCGCTTTTGAATCTAAAGCAACACTGTTACAGTGCCTTTGTGTAAAATTTGTCCATACTCCTAGCTTAACATTGTAGCAAACTCATTCACAGCATAGAAGATTCTAGCCTTGCTTTTTGTTTCTTTGTCACTTTGTTTAGTTTTTTAACAATCTTGCTACAAGGGCTGCTATAATCCTTCAGGTTCCAGCTGATTCCAGTAGAATCATGCCAATAACCACACCAGAAATTACCTCAACAGAAGCTATGGTAATCTTCTGTCTTCATTTGTGGATAAAATGACTGGAACATTTCCTCTTTCCATCTTTTTAAAGCTCTGTAGGACAGTGATGGTTTATAGCACAAGAAAAAGGACAGAAGACAGCTAAGTGGCCAGATGAAGGAGTACAATGCTGATCAACTGTAACACAAGAAGTTTTCTGAATTCCTGTGTGGTGGCTATTGAATAGAAAAATAAATGTACCTTTGCTTACGTCCTTGCAGTTCTAAAGTTCCTGTAGTATAAATGCTCCAATCAATGATCTGTAAGCATTCTAGCTTAAGTATTTCTTCCTCTTGCAAGTTTTTGATTAAGTCTTTGGATATCAGTTGTCAGCTTGAGACAACAGGCATGTTCCAGAAGACTACACTTTTTGAGGGCTGGAAATTTTGTAATGTTTTGACTGAATTCTTTTGGGTATCAGAGAAGCTTTTGGTGAAATTTGAGATAAAATAGGTTTAGTATGTCACTGAGTCAGTTCTCAGTGCAACACTGATGCAACATTGACCTACAACAGGTTTGAAAAAGGCTGTGGTTTTATATGTTTGCTGAGTACACACAAGACAGGGAGCTCTGGATCTACCATCTGGCAAATAGGAGGCATGTATGCAGGTCTGAAAGGTCCCCCAGTTATGATTGTAATTAGCTGCTTGAAATGTGTATTTGGAAATGTGGCAAGTGTTTTAAGTCAGACAAGAAGATATAGCAAGTGCATTACTAAGCAAAGCAGTGATTTAAAGAACATGTAGTCATCCCTGATGACAGTGTCTGATAATGAATAGGAAAATGTATGGTATGATGTAAAGAAGAAATAAATGCATATATAATAGAAGCTGAAATGCACAGTTGTTGGTCTCAGACTGCTGTATGGTTCCAACTCTCTATCTGCATTTTGATTCTAGCTTGCCATGCTCCTGTGTATTCTTCTATAAGTGATTGATCTTAATTTAATCTTAGACTTTATTTCAGAATTCAGATTTTGCCTAGTGAAAGAGGAAAATTCTGGACCACTCAGTAGATAGACAAGAGCTGGTAGGAGCCCTGCTTATGAGAGAAAAAGGTCTAGTAACCAGTAACTGACCCAGTATATTTTAATTTATGCCTGAATGTGTTTCCTTGATTTCTGTTTTTCTGGTGTTTTTGTTTGTTTGTTTTGCTAAGAGCAACCTTCTGGATACGTACATGAAAAAAGAGGAACATTATATAAATCATTGGTACTCTTTTGTCACTGTTTAACCTTATCTGGCAAATAAGCAACACACAGCTGGTCCCTCACTCCCCACCCCTGCAGATGGTGGGAAGAGAATTGGAAGGGTAAAGTGAGAAAACCTGTGGATTGAAATAAGAACAGTTAAATAATTGAAATAAAATAATAATATTAATATTTACAAGTTGTAATGAAAAGGCATATAATAATAAAAGTTATTTTTAAAAAAGGAAAAGAAAATAGTAATTAAAAAACCAGATAAATAAAATTCAGCAACCTCAAGCCAACTTTCCCCCTAGTTTGTATGCTGAGCATGGTGCCATATGGTCTGGAATATCCAGTTGGGCTCAGCTGTCCCAGCTTTGCCCCCTTCCAACTCCTTGTGCACCCCCAGCCCACTTGCTGGTTGGGTGATGTGAGAGGCAGAAAAGGCCTTGACCCTGTGTAAGCCCTGCTCAGCAGTAACTAAAATATCCCTTTGTGATCAACACTGTTTCCAGCACAAATCCAAACCACAGCCCCATAACACCTACTGTGAAGAAAATTAACTCCACCCCAGCCCAAACCAGCACATCTTAATACAAGCGGTTAAAATACACTTGCATCCATTTTTGAGGTACAAATGTTGCCCACCAAAGTGAAACCTCCAAGGACACACCCACTGGCTTGTACTATTTATGAGATATATATATAATTTATTTGACCTAAATACTCTTGTATGCCTTTCCATCATGTAAAAAAAACAAACCACGAGAGATTGTACAACCAGTGTATTGACAAGATGTCTGGAACTACTCGTCTGAACCATAGGAACACTCTGCTATGGTGGTTTTTTTGTTCTTCTTTTGCTCTGTTTGGTTGTGTATCAATTCCACAGAGTAATTTCTTTCATCTTCTCTTTCAGTGCCTTAACGTTCCATTACCTATGTGTGTGCAGTATGTAAACAATGGTATGTATTTTAAAGCATTTATGTTCCTCTTAAATTAGTGGATGTATAAGCAGGCTTGTTAGAAGTGAGTCAATCTGAATTAATTTCAGAACAAATACGAATGTTGAAAACCAGACTTGGTAAAGAAAGAAAAGGAATCTCCCTCCTAGGTTTCTCAGCTGTACCACAGCATATTAAAACAAGCTCAGCAGAAACCAGAACTGTATCTGAAATTAATAATTAATTTCCTTGGTTATTGTAAAACCATTGTAAAAATGAAATAAATAAAATCACTATGTTAAACACAAAATACTTGGGCTCCAACCTGGTTTCCAAAATGTGAAATACATTTAATACAAGTTTGAATAGACCCACGGCTTGGCCACCCCATATCTTCCTGTTCTAAACACCTGTTTTCATTTAGCCACAATTCTGTACTTAGCTTTACACTCCAAACAGTTCCACTGAAATCAGCGATAGCAGTTGATTTTGAACACTATCCACAATATCCACTTCATTTCTTCTGGAAAAAAAAAATATTAGGGAAAATGTACAGTGTAACTAGCCAAACTGATGGGAGTTTTATAAGATGACTGTAACACACTTAAATCTCAAATGTGCTCTTGTGGCTTCATTGTCTCCTTTCTCTTTGGATGCTAGCTCATTTCTCTCACTCTTGTGTTACTTGAAAGGTGACACATTTCATACAGAAGCTCCAGGAAAGATTTGCAATAGAGGAATATTTCAAGGAAATAGAAGCATAGTAAATGAAAACAAGTAAAATTACGTCCAACAAATCAACCAGATGCTTCCTTAGATATATGTTATTAGTTAATTTGCAGGCACATTTTAGTCAAAAAATCCAGGCTGATTTTTGACCTTGCTTCCTCATTTTCCGTTCAAGTGGATTCGAAAGAAAAAACAGCTCCATGATCTATATGTTTGATGACTTGATGCATGAAATTTTAAAAAGTTGTTTGTAGTATTCAACCTTGCCACTAGTTTTACCATTCTTATATGTAATAATTTTTCATACATCATCGTACCTATCAAGCATTTTCAAACAAGGTACTTTGCTTAGCATCTGTAATAGTTGCATTACAGAATTAGTGATCGATTAAACTCATTTTATCATTTCCTTATTGCATCAAGTCCATCTTCCAAAGAAGATTTTTAGCAAATACTTATTTTAATGTCTTGTCCATTATTTCGTGTTACTCAGTAATTATGATGTGGGCTTGGCTTTTGAGAAATACAAGCTCAAGATCATATTTTGCTGCACTTTGTAACCTAAGTCATCATGCATGGGAACAAATTTAGTGTCTTGTATCCTCCAGTCTTCCAGTTTCTTTCTGTGTCTATTTTAAAATAATCCCTGAGTGTAATTTCAATTTGCTTAGTTTAGGAAGGACCAGTTACTCTGAAAGTGCATCCTTCTCTTTCTCTTCATGATGGGGTGAGCCCAGGTTACTACTTTAGGTCAAGAAACTTAAAGTCCAGTGAGGTGAACCTCAGCAACATTACCATTCCTCAGGAAGCTGCCACAAGGATGTTAATAATTACAAGATATTAATGAATCATAATAGAAGTTGTATCAATATAAAGATTTATCTCATTAGAAAATCCAGTTGGGACTTCCTTGTAATTTTACATTTTGCTGAATATATTTTTGTTACAATTCAGTATTAGAAACTTTCTTGCATATAGATTATGAGAAATCTGAATTTTTACATATTCTGTACAGGCTTATTTAAAACGCAAAATGTAATGGTATATACTTTACCAAGACTGCTAAGGAAAGTTGAGGCCCTTAAAGCATCTTACTGCACCTTAAAAAAGTAGTTAACAATCTGTCTTACAGCCATCCCTGTGAAGAATTCCAGTATGATGAACCACAGCGAAGAGGGATTTGAGACTTGCTAAATACCATGTGGAGGTTTTGCTCTTGACTGTGTAATTTGAAATACATCTTGCATCCTGGAGTGCCATTTCCAGCAATGAATGTAGTAAAAGACAGGCAGCTTGAATGGATCGTGATGTCCTCATATCACCTCGCAACAAAGATGGGAAGCTGCATAATCAAAAAGTGTCTTAAATTGGAGGGAGGTATTTCAAAAAACTTTACTAAGTTTATCTGATCTCTTTTTTCTTTTGCTAAGACACTGCATGGAAGATGACTCAATGGAATGTCTCTGTATGAATCATTATAGCCAAGGAAAATAATACATGAAGTGGCAAAACCAATGGTAACCTCCCAAGTCTCTCTAATGGGCTGTGTTGCTGTTCCATATAACTTTCTCCTTGTGTATCTAGGAGTAGATCTGTGGTAAAGCTGGGCAGTCTGAAGCTGGTTTTTCCTCAAAATTAATAGTACAGGCTATGTGTAGGGGGTGAATGTTTGTGTGGTGTGTTTCACGCGTGAGTGCACTCCTGCATATGCTACAGCATTCCCAGTGCTATGTCACTTAATATTATGCCATTCATTGCTCTTTTCTGTCTTATTGCAGCTCAACAACTGGTAAATTCAGAATTAATGTGCAGCAATAACTCCCCATGGAGCAGATATTTAAGGCCAGTATTTCAATATCATCCATTTCAATATACATAGGCACAAATTAAAACCAATCCCTCCTTACAGGATTTACAGCTCTCTTTCTAATTAGCAAGAGCCAGACATTGTTGCCTAGAATGTCAGTATTGCAGCAGTCCAGTAATGGATGTGATACTAATTAAAGAAAGCAGAGGAGACAAAAGCATTTATGTTGCAGTTTTAACAAAGCTGCAGGCAAACATGTATTCAACCCTAGTGTTGCATTTTGGATACCAGCATAGAGTAATACTTTTGTCTGTATCAGTAGTTTGTAAAGCAGGTCACTTCTCTTTTGGGTAATCTCTTTTGTATTAGACACCTATTGGCAATGCAGAAGCATTTAGCTACTTTTTTCCATGGAATAAGCTGTGTAGCTCAGCGAAAGCACATTTTATTTCATGAGCATTTTCTTATGGAGCAATTTGCTCTTCTTCTTTACAATGAGAATGAAAGAAATATGAAAAACTTGAGCAAGTGCCATCGCTCATAAGAAAATAATGGAAATCTCTGATGCAAATGGTATGGAATAAATGAGAAAGAAAAGTATTAAAAGGCTATATGTTCTCACTAATCAAAAGGAAATTATCTGTACTGTAGCATTTTACAAAGGGAGCATTCAATTTTTTTATAACTACCTACAAATGTTGAAATAACAGGACTTTGAGAGAAGGCCCTGACCCACCTAGTTTCTCTTGGTCTGCAGCACTGATCTGACAGCTGGAGCTGTCAAGATGTAAACTACACTTCAAAAAGTGCCAGTAGCTCTGTATGAAAATGTAAATACGTATCACAAAATTGCTGTAAGGGAAAATTCACCCAGTCCTTGGAATCTGAAGGCCCTTTGTTTTATTCTCTCTTTTTATATTATTTTGACCAGGTCCCCAGTGAAGTGTTGACTTAGACATCAAACCCAGAAATCAATAGGTATTTTTTAATTTTAAGGCTGTTGGGATTCAGTGCCTTTGATAGGGATGTACAGAGTGAATGGATGGGGAGATTAAACGCAGCAGTGAGTTTTTTTCTTGAGTATGAGTCTTTCATAGGATACATCTTGAGCTGGTAAGCGAGTAAGTAACTGGGATTTTCTTGGCTGTGACAACACCCAATGCTGAGAGAAATGCTTGGATGCACACAGGTTCTAGAAAGCTGCTATGTTTTCCTCACTAACCTTTTTCAACCCCTGTTCAAACAGTCAGATTGGTTTAGAATTGAGCTCAAAGTTAAGAGAAATGGTTACTTTCTCCATAAATCAAGGACTTCCAGACACAGGGAAGGAGAAATTCCTCCATGAAAACGTAGCATGGAAGTATAAAAGAAAGAAATACTAGTAGGTTAAGCTCTTTTAGATACAGAGTTACAAATACTCCTCTTGCTTACTTGGCCTCTTGGCTGTGTGATGTGCACTTAGAAAAAAGCACATGGTTCCCCAGTTACTTCATGTTGAGGTGTACATATAATACGTATCTGTGCAAACATACCTTCATGTGTGCCTTACAAGGGTCACTCTCCTGCTTGCTAGAGAGGGAACCACACACACAAATTCCTTACTGCCATACTCTGCACTGAAGTGGGAACTGTCCTAGCCCAGCCCTGTGCAGCTGCATGGGGTCCTGCTTTCAGTGAGCAGTTGTATGTGGGTTCAATGCTATGTTCTATGTAGAGAGATTCCAGGGTTAAATAGTTTGTTCACTTCAACATTAGTGTAGTGTTTTTCTGATTGTCTTCTGGCTGGTGTCATTATGGTTTCCACAGCATGCTTATTACAGTTTTGTAGGGAGCTGTCACTGGCACAGAGCTAAAGCAAGCCCGTCTGCTGTTACCTAACAAGAGGTCAGTGCTGTACTGGTTAGTGCAGGAAAGATATACTGCTGTGAAAATAAAACCATCCAGTGTTCTCTGGAATGATATAAATGGTTAATTGTGCCATGAATAAAAATTCTGAATACATAAAATTCTGGAATAGCAACCTTTGTTTCCTTTAGGTAAGAGTGTTTGGCTGGTTCAGGTGAAAATTGTACTGGGCCGGGGTCCTGTTATTATCTCACTACTGCAAACTTTATTTATACCTCAGAGCTGACAGGAATCATTTCGTGCTAGTTATGATACAATGATGGAGCACACGTAACCAGTGAAGACAGTGGAAGGTGTAACAGATGGTTGGGAGAAAAAAAACATCCCAAACCAGATGAGCTGGGGAACAGGTGGTGTGTGTGAAAAGAGATGAGATGAAAGTGCAGCAGGTCAGTATAAACTTGATCATTAGTTCTGTTCATGTGGCTGTATACTACGTATGCTCAGCTAGACTACATAACAGAGCTCAGTCTCGGGGCATTTAAGGCCATAGTGGCTTGGTGAGGGAGGACTCAGGTCACATATGAAAGACAGAATCTGAGAAAGCTCTGACAGGAGAGAGAATTAAGCTTTGGGACAGATTTTACTCTGTGAATTCTTGAGATGTATTAGAGTAGTAAGAAGGCAGTGAAAACAACCTCTGGCTTGGCTGACCAGAGAGGTTACCCTCATTAACTGAATTGGTGGGTTTGCCTCCTGGATCTTTTGTTACTTGACAATAGAGATAGCAGCTTCTAGTCTTCTCTTTTAATGTTTAATTAATTCTATATATGCTTCTTATGGACATTCATTACACAGCATGTCTTCAAGTTCCTTTTTTTCAGCCCTCTCTTCCTCACAGTTAGTGTTTATATGGGTTTTCCTCATAGTAATCTGGAGCAAAATATATCTATCTCTTTGTAACTAAACAGCAGCCCACAAGATGCAGTGTTATATAGCAAAGGTGAAAAGGGAAAAGTGAGAAGAAAAACAGGATTATGAAAAAATGCATTAGGATCCTTTTCCTATATCCAAGTCCTAAAAAGTCCTTTTCTTTAACCAAGTGAAACTTCCTCAGGGTTAAGAAAAAACAATTCCCACCATAAAGGAGCTATAAGTTATATTTGTGAGTAACATTTTTGATTATGCTTTGCACATCTGAACCTCCTGCTGGTGGCAGCTCAAGAGCCTGTAAACAAGAAACCAACAAGCTCGATCTTCATCGAGTGTTTATTGCCTGTTGTTTCAGATTATATTGGTAGTTTGTCTAGCCATTATTTAATAGTAAAAGAAAAATATTGGAGATTTGCTGATTTATGTGTACAGACTTTAAAGATGCAGTTCTTGATATATTGCAGAATAATACAAAGAAATCTGTCGATGATGACACTGCTGCCCTATTCAGGTAGCAGTAAAAAATGCTGGGGCAAAGCCTGAAACTCCAAATGTTTGAAACCGTGACTTGCACATCTGAAGCTGATAAGAATAACCTTTATAACACCAGGTGTATTTTTGTTTATTTTATTTAGAAATAAATTGTGCTTATCTTTTTATGTCTCTATTGAAGTCTCTAAAAGTCTCTAGCTATTTAAATGTTTTGCTATCACTTTTTTCCATAGTAGACACAGGACTAAGAATTCTGAGCCCAAATGCCATTATTTTAAAGGTGATGAACTGAGGTAGAGAGATAAAGACCATCCTTCTCTTCCATTTTCTTATTACCTATAGTTGTGATTGTAAGCTGTATGATGCAGAGGACTGTCTTCATCTATATTGCACTGTATATAGTTGCCATGGTTTTACCACTAAAAGCGTGGTACTGACAAGAGATGTCTGAGAGAAGCCACACACACCCAAAAAGAAAAACACACAGGTAACACAGTTTATTTCACACACACAGAAAACCAACAATAAAGTGCAAAACCAGACAAATTAAGCTTTCCCAAAGCCCGTGTTGGGATGGGAATGCTCTGGAATAGTGCTGGTCTCTCTGTTGGGGCTCTGGAAGAGACGCTGGGATAATTAGAGCAGGCCCATGACCGACCTGAGGACCTACAGCAGCGCGAGCCTCCGCTCAGCTTTCTGAAGAAAAACACTCAGACAGTTAGAAACCACGAGCCCCCCTCCCCCTCCCTTCCCCAACCCNCCGGCCGCTGCCGCGCTGCAGCTGTGGCTGCCACTGCTGCCACCACGTGGCCGCCGCTGCCGCGCAGCCACCACACACCAGCAGCCACGGCCGCACGGAGCTCCAAGGACAGCCACGCCACCCTGTGCAGACACGATGGGGGGAGGGGGGCCACCAAACCCACTCTGCAGGCGGGGAACGCGGCCATGCTGGGGACCAGCCCCGTCCCCGCCCGCCATGGCCCAGGGGGACAGGGCAGCCCCGCCTCCCCCCCGACGGGGCCCCAGGAACAGACAGCCCCGCCCCCGCTCACCTGGGGAAAACAGACCAATTTTAGTTTCACCCCACGACAATAATACAATGCCACTGGGATATAAATAGTAAACAACAATGGTATACAAATTCAGATAACTAAGTAGCTGCCTCTACCTTTGCTGCTTTGGGAATTTGAGATCTTTAGTACGGGAATAAGGCAGACACATAAAAATTGAATCCTTTTTGTTTTCAGAGGAAGCTTTGTACCTTATGTTTGAAAGATATTGTGAGTATTAAGACCCCAGGAGAAATTAAATTGTGCCTGGCTCAATTTGAAAAATTGCTTCTTCAGGCATCCAAAACACCCATGCCAATTCCAGAAATTCTGCTGCTGTTTGGGGAAGCAAGGCAAACAGAAAACTCCAACTTACGTTATAAGAAACTCAGGAGACAAAAAGAAAAAAAAAGTAAACAACCTAAATCTCAGATATACAGAAGGTCTGTGAGCTGCTGCAGAAACACCCTATTTAAAGTGATCACATTTTATAAATAATCCATCAAGTTCTGAAGCAAATGATCCAGCAAATTCCCTGTCTATTGTTCCCATGTGATTTAGCTTGCTTTGATCTCTGATATTGTATGCAGTCAACTTGGGTAATATAGTGCTGATGTTTCTGTTGAAACCTATATGACCTATTAGCCAGCAAGATCCAGCATTTTTAAGAAAGAACAATTTTTTAATTTTAGGAAGGCATGTCCCAATCATTTAAAATGTTACAGTGAAAAAAATCCAAAGCTTTAATCCAAACAACTGAAAAACAAAGGCAAAGTCCTGGACCTTGAGCTGGATGTCATTCATGGCAGATTTCTTGAACTCTTATGCTGGTTGCCAGGATAAAGATACGATGCATGTTTATGTCTCTGATTTTATTTGGATTTCTCTGTGTTTTTTCCTCTGGCAGAGTTGGTTTTTTTAACCTAAACATTTTTCTAATGCAAGCAAATATGTGCAATAATTATTTTCTTGCTGAAATAATTTATTTTCTTATTACTCAAAACATTAACTAGATATATATGGTGCACAGTCTCTGATCCACCACAGGCTCAGATGGAGACTGTAACCAGATAATACTGTAAGCTTTAAAATAAGCTGATTTGGAACACTGAGTACTTGTAGAAAGCCTTTGGTGTAGAAAGGGGTGTAGCAGGTGTAGAAAGAAGTATAGCAGTAAAATATTTTTGAATTTTAGTCTTGAAGTTAATTCACAAGTTGTTCTCCAAGAAGGCACTTCACTGAAGTTTCTTTTCAGTGTGCTTCTGAATTTCCTATTTTACCATACTAGCCTTCAGAGAAGAGGAAGAAAACAAAAAGAGAACAAGAAGGATTCATTTCCCTCTCCCTCACCAGTATCTTTATGCTTTTATTGGGAGTGAGCTGAGGGTCCTCTTTCACATGACAGCTTTTTCTATCGAGTCAATGCCCTCAGAACCAAATTCACTCTATCAACTATTATCTTCTAGCCTCTGTGAACCCTTGTTGTCCCCACTCCACTAAGAAGCATCTGCATAATTTTTATCTCTATGCTCCCTTCTTTCCTACCCCTGCCCAACCATTAAATCCAGCCAATGATTTCTACCCACTCCATGGGTGCTTCCCTGGGCCCTCTGTCAGCCAGCACCTGCCAGACCCATGTCTATGTACACACCGCCAGGCTGTCCTTCCAGCAATCCACAGCCTGTGTCTACACAGAGCCTGTCAAATCAGCCAGCAAAATACCACAGGCACAGGCAGGAGGAAAGTGGGAAAGAAATTACCTCCTATCAGCTGATGTGCAGTAGCTGTGCACATACTCAGTCTAATGCAGAAGCAAAACACAGTCAAAAGTCTTTTCTTGCAGACATTTAACAACATCAGTGCAGAGAGCCATTGCAGGGTAGCTGACACACAGCAACTTGTCATTGCATGGTAATTTGTCTGCGCCTGAGGCTTCTTGCTTTTGGCCATGTTGCTAAGGTACATTCAAGGTTGCTGATGGCCAGGTAGGAGAGTGATGTTTGCATCTGAAAACATGTCCTGAAAACACAAGAACTTGGAGAACTGCAGCTGGAAATCCACTGTTCTGATCTCCTGTTAATAAATTGCACTGAGAGAATATGTGGGGTATCAGTCCTGGTACAGGAAGCTGCACAGGACAAGGCAGACAAGTTGGACACAGACCATTTTAGGGCGGACTGTGCACAGTAGCAGCTGGGCAGGGAAGTGGGTGATGTCTAACCTTCAACTGGGACCAGGTAAGTTATAAAGCACCACCACAGGCTCAGGGGCCATTCTTGCTCTTCAGCTTCCTTCATATTCTTTCCCTTCATATCATTCTTGAAGCTCAGTGCAAGAGGACCATGAGAGCAGAACTTTTGCTGAGATGTCTGGAGAATTTTTAGTGGTAAATTTTGAGTGAGACAAATGATAGGTGATACTGCTTTGTCTGTATGTCACTTGATCTGTCTTTTTTACTCTACGAACCGCCAGTTTGGTCACAGATTAGTATTTCCAAAGTCAGGCAGAATCTTTCTTAGAAGCAACCAAATGACAAATCCCAAAAGGCTTATAGCCCCTTTTGTGTCTAGATTGTGGATGCACAAAACAATTGTTAGGGAATTTGGCAGTGCCAAAATAGAAACTTACAGCAGGAAACAGATGTGGGCCAGGAAGATGGTAAGACTTACTGTTACTAGAGAAGTTTCTGTTCTGTATTGCTGATTTCCTTTTTGGGATTCAAAGATCAAAGGACTCCACTCATGATTTTTCTCACCATGTTTCTATCCTTCAACCAAAAATTTCAGTCCTCAAAGGTCCTGAAGGCTGAAAACAAACTGTACAGTAAGCAAGGGAGCCCTTTCAATAGTTTTTCAGTTTTCCTAATTTTAGCTTGTGTGCCCATGTCCTTCAATCTCAAACTCTTGTCTCCATGAGAGTTTTTGGAAATTTGTCACCTCAGATAATTCATGAAACTTTCAATCTCTGTATGAAGCTTGAAGGGAATTGATTTCCTTTTCTAGTTCCATATGTGGTGCTGAAGTCTTCTGTGAGTACCTTGGCACTCAGAACAAAACAGCAGCTTGCTGTAAAATGTCTGAAGGCCTGATCTTTCCCTCTGAGTATTGAACTTGTATTAGAGATCCCAAAGAGCCTTAGTAAACCTATTTTCCTGCCAGAAGCATTAGCTTGCTGCTCAGCTTTTAAACACGGGCTGGTGCCTGCAGGCAATGTACCAGTGATATTTTAATGCAAAGTAGGAGTGTGCCTTAGCAGCAACTGCCCTCTTAACAATGCTTTGGTTCACATAAAAAAAATTGGTCTTGGAGCACACATATTGAACTCCCTTCAAACATAACTAAACCAAAGACACCCTTCAGGAGCACCCCCATGTACTTCTGCTGCTTGTGGGGTGGTACATACCACCTACATAGGTGGCAAGTGGCTGTTTCACTCTGCAAATCCATTTCTTTTGATCCTCAGTATGCCACATGTAGGCATCACTTCATTTCTCTGCGCAAACCTCCCTAAGAATTTGGAATATGGTTTCTTTTTAAGTCACAACTGCAAAACAAAAGGTTTAGGGAACTACCTTAACTGACAAATTTTAACTGAGAAGTCTGATTCACAGTTTTCAGTGTGAGCGTCCCATTCACTACCACCTTAGAAGAGGAAAGAAAAATATCACTACTGTTTTTTGTAGGAGTTTTGTCATTACTACTGCTAAAGTGTTATGGTTTTCTCAGGCTTAACTCTACTCTGAGTGGAAGAATTATCAGAATCTTACTAGTGTTCTTCAGAGGCTTAATTAGTAGATTCAGACCTTTTGATAAATGAATCTTTACCATCAGAGATGGGGACAAACCTGTGGAACAAATCAAAGAAATAAAGGATGTTCTTTAAATTATAGAGAGAATAATGGTCTACTGAAATCAGCTTACTGTTTTACAGATTCTATAAAGTTTACAGTTTCACCTCGAAGTAATATTATTCAACCTTGTTAATTTTAGTTGGATTCTTAGCTCACACCTAACTTGCCAGTGAACTAATTTGCTCTTTTTCCATGTCCCAATTAATTCTTCAGTCACCTGGAAACTCTGCAGTTATTTCCAAAAGCTGGCAATAATTTTGTCATCTTTTAGCGTCTTATTTGTCTATATTGATATTGTTTTGACATTTTTCTTGTAGTGTAACTTAATCTTCTTTGATGTGCTTCGACACAATTTTGTGTTTTCCTGAAAGTATCAGGTGCTCCCCATGGTTTCCAATTAATGTTGTTTTGAGTTTGGGTTTATGACATGACATAGCTGTTGTGACAATCCTGTCATCCTCAAGAGAAGGTAAATGAAGGTGGCTTCAGCTAAGCAAACATCTACAACTGCTGTAGTCACCCCTTAAAAGTCAGTCTCTGCTCAGTATGTACCACTGACACTAAGTATTTCTTATTATATGTTTCAGAAAAGCATAGTTTTGTGATTACTGATAGCAGAGTGGAATATTTTAAGCGTGTGTCATGACCAAGGCTGATTTTTTTAAACAAGTGATTACCATGTTCGCAGAAAAGTTGAAATCAGGTTGGTGTCATTTATAGACACCATAACATTTGCAGATCTGCCTTGAAGGCATTTTGCTTCCATACAGCTATTACTGGTCTAGAGTCTTAGTTCATACTGAGGCTCTTCTGGTGCTGTTCTAGTATAGTTCTTACATGCAGATTCTGTTGCCTGGGCCTGGGAGTAGGCCCATGGAAACCTATCAGACAATTCATAAGTTTAAAGCTATTCACTCCTAAGTGCCCTTGTGGAGTGAAGCCTGAAATCACTTTGATAAGATCTAGCATATATTATAAATGTAATCTGTCTTTAAATATTAGTAACTTATACACTTAGATAGTATATAACTGCATAGTTTTCCCTTCAAAGATCCACAACTGCAGTAAGTTTGAGAGAATAATTTCTTCTTTGCCAGGAATCACTGGATGAAATTGTCCAGCTAATACATGCAGTGGTAATACAACATGTGATACAGGCTAGATGATGCCAGAAGTCCCTTCAGGCTCTAAAATCTATTAACCTATGGGATAATTTACAAATGGAACTATTTATGGAGTGAGCCTCTGCCTACTGTGCATGAGGAATGAAACTCTGCATCAGTCATTCTGACAGAGCTCCTGTTTACAGTGTCTGCATGCTTATTACAAAGGAGCAAGAATAAATTAGTGAAGACTGATGAAGGTTAATGTAGTATTATTCAGGCTATCAGTAAGCAAAAGTCTTCTTTAAATTTTGTGTTGTTTTTTAATAGATTCATTCTGCAACAAATGCAGCATCATGGATATTCAAAACCAAAGGCAATGATAATGTCATGAGGACATAGACAAATGAGAGTAATTTGCAACAGTGGTAAAAATTTAGAAAATTGCAGTAGCCTACGGCACTGCAGGTTGAGTTCTTCATAACAAGCTCTTCTCACAGCTGTTTTCAAAGATCTGCTTACAACAACAAGCTTTTAAATTTATAGAAAGGGAGGGTAAGAGACGTTATGAATAAGTATGATTTCATCCCATTTGTTTTAATGAAATCTGATAAAGCTGGAGTCCTTGAACATTTACAGCCAAGCTATTGCCAGGGTCCTGAGGGCACTAACTGGCCCTAATGGCCCTGCCTGACCTCCTCCTGAACCTTTCCCCACCCTGTCCATAGGCCAAGGTCCCATTCCAGCCCCCCAGGGTTGTCAGTCCCTGCCCTGGCCATGCAGCAGCTGTGCTGGTCTCCAGCTCTCCACAGCCCTTCCTGGCCATTGTAAGGCAGTGTCTGATGCTGGGTGCCTCTCCAGAGCCTAGTCCTGACCTGCGGGCCAGCTCAACCCTGGACCTGCCCCATCATGACAAACCTGCCTGATGACCTGGGCATTTGGTTGATTCCTGCTGTCCTCCCTGTTTGCCTGCACAAGCAACTGCCCATACAGACTATTTCCAATGCCACAGAACTGGATGATGAAAAGGAAAAATGATCTCGGTGATTTCATCTGTTCAGACTTGTGTTACCTGAAAACCAAGTCAATTTCCTAAGCTCTGCTTCCAGGTCTGTTCTGAACAGAGATCTGCGTTAGATAAAATTTGGCTTCCACAGTAAGGAGGGTCGGCAGGTACCTCCAGAGAGGGCTTAACCCAGTCTAGCATCTGTCTTTGGAGGCCTCTTTCCTTCTCCTTGGACTGTAGGTCCTCAGTCTCCTTCCTCCCTGAAGTGCCAACAGCTGAGTCTGATGATTAAATCTCCAGTATTAGTCTCCACGTAGTTCTAGCAGCAGTTTCCATGCACTCATTTGCTGTAAACGGCTTAATTGGCCTTTTCTGCTTAGAGATTTGGTCACCTTCCTAAAAAAAGGCAGTTTCTAAATTTTGTCCAAATAAACACTAATAAATACTTTAGCATCTATTTTCATGGCTGATGTGGCTACAGAGAAAGCTTTTGTTAGCCCAAAGATGGAGAAGGATCCACACAAATGTGAACTGTGGTGGAACCTGAGAAACAGTCTCAGCATTTGTAATGTCTATGCTATGAAACGTCCTTGCTGCATGGGTTTGAAGTGTATTATGCCAAGTTTGGAAGTAAAGTAGGTGCCAGTGTAAACTATGTGTGAATAAGAGTAATTTGCAAGGACAGGGTTAGAGAAAGGGAACCATGAGAAGTTTTCTATATATCATCCTATAGGGATTTTATTTATTCTACTTTACTTTGCTGTTGAGTAGTCGCTCCTCCTGCTACAACTTCTCCCTCCTATCACAACCTTTCCATCCTGCCACAATCTCTCCCTTCTGCTCATTACCATGGCATTCACTAGCAGTCATTTTCTTGGATTCTTCCAGTTAATTACCTCCAAAACCATCTCACCAGAGTGTGGATCCAAACTCCATTCAGATCAGTGAGAGGTGGAGGTTCAGATCAGGCCCAGGTATCTCCCTGGCAGCACACATCACAGGCTTACTGCTGTGCTGCCCTTGGAACTGGGACAGTGCTCCAGATGTAGGCCAGAACCGTGGCTTCATTCCCACCAAGAGCCTTACACATAGAAAAACGTGGTGAGAAATGAGGTTCCTAGGAGGTGTTGCAAACCTTGCCTATATTTGGACAGCCTTTAAGCAGATCCTCAGATGAAGGATTCAGTTGAAGATGCTCTGAAAGATTCAGCTGCAAAAGAAAGAGAAAGAAGGGTTCTGGTGAAATGACAAGGACATGCAAAGCCTCAATGGCTCTGTGGTGGGAAGTGATAAAAATGGGTAAAGGAGAATGTAAGGAGAACACATGGAAGGTGAACAAATGAAAAAGATAGTTTGATTCATTCAAAATTGTCTCATGCCATTTTAATTATCTTGACTTTAGCTCCTTAAATGCTAGAATCAGTTTTTATTTCTCTTTTTGCTTTCTTTCTGTTGCCCCTGGACTGTCAACGTCTCTTCACCAGAGTAGATGCCAAGCAGCTTTGGGTGGCACCTGAAATGTGTGGGAAGCGGCAGATTGGAGGACTTGCCAAATGCCAGAAGCTCTCTGCAATGTGAATGCTAAACCACAGCTCTGGGCTTTCTGTGTCTGGGCCTTTATTGTACTCTAGAGAGCTTCCCAGAATATTTTTTCTTTAATGAAATTAGTATCTTCCACTTTGACTTCCTTGGGTTGTGCTCAAAAGATTTTGACACCATTCAAACTGAAAATGGAAAGTAGACATATCCTGATTAGCATTCAGCTTAGAAATAAAACCACATGGAGAAATTTGACGTAAGGGTTGCAATGGCTTTCATTTGCTAATGCATTCACCCAGTACATACCATGCTAAGCTGCTTCCCATCCTTCTCCTTCCTTAAATGATCCTTAAATGATGCAGCCCTGATTTTGCTGTGAGATATTGCTACTACAAACTTTTGGAGACTGGTGGGTCCGTGGTGACTTTGGAAGTCTGCCAGTGCTGGATCCACTCAGTCACTGGAGCAATAAGCAAGTGTAAAAGCCCATCCTGTAAAGTGAATGTGAATCAGTTATCCTCACGAAAAGAGCTTTTTTCCCTGGTGACGAGGCCTTGGGAAACATTTTGGAGATTGGCAGAGGAGTAAAAGGTAACCACAAGGAGCCCAAATGAAGGAAATGTAACTAGGGATCAACTTGATGTAGCCATGGTACTGAGGAAGGTGGCTCCACAGTGGTAGAGCTGTTCCCCTGCCATGTGGACCCAGCTGCCATCTCCTTGATATCCCTGCAGCTATGTCAGTGTTTCTTTGCCTGTAACAGGGGACAGTGATATAAATTATTAGAGACATTAAGCGTTGACATTGTTCTCAATTTCTTTATTAAGAACATGCATTTCAGATAAGCTGTGTACCTTTTGAAATGGCTGCTGAGGGGAGAAACATGTTTGACATGTGAGCTATGTGCGCTGCTCTCATTTGTACCAGCAGGTACTGGGATAGATAGGGAGAGGTGTTGATTCTATGGAGACTGTTTGAATTACATGAAAAGGGCATGAAAAAAAAAGCAGCTCTTTTTTCCACCCCATCTCTGTGACAGTCCTGGGGGAGGCGCCTTATACAAGCTCATACAGCATTTGTGTGGTTTTTTGGTACTGTGATTTTTTTTCCTGGGAAGGTAATTATCTTCTGTCCCAGAGAGAGCTATTGAGGACATACCTGTTATGAGAATAAGCTATTGCTACAGGAACCCGGCCATCTCAGTGGGCCAGTACCAGCACAATAACAAAGCTGCATGTTTAAATTATACAGAGGTGGTTAATGAGCTTTCACCTTGTCATGAGAGCAGTCCAAGGTTAGAGTGATGTGTCCCAAAAACAAGAGTGAGAAAAACTGAGTTTTGAAAATACACAACCTGCAGGGTGAGCCAGTATTTTAAAACTAAACTGTGACAGTATTTTTCTTTTTATGGAAGCAAAGTACAAAAAGCAGCAGTACAAAAAGCAGGAGAGGGACACTGATTCTCAGTGCAAATGTGACAACCAGAATATGTTTAGCATGTTGTTATGTGGAAGTGTTTCATGAGATTTAGTAGATGTTCCCAAAGCTGTCCTGTCATGTTTATGTATTCTGATAGGGGCTGTATGAAGTGGCCTGTGATTTATTTGACTGGCAAGCCAGGGCAAAAGGGGGATTTCAATGTTTCATGCTACATCTCATCAAGCAAATCTGCTTTCATTTTTGCTGAGATTATAAATGTTGCAAATTAAAGGAACAGAGCAGATGCAGTTTCTTAAAATTTTGGGAGGCATTTGTATCTGCCACATGATATTTTGATTGCAAAGGTACCCCTACACGTTATCAAGAGTGTAGACGTTTAATAGATGAATATCCAGCTAATTGGTGGAGTCTAAAAAGAATCATATTTACCTAAAACCAAGAAAGGATGAAAGATCTGTAACAATTTGTAACTGAGAAAAACTTTTGGCTTTGAATAAAAGAAGGCCCCATGCCTGCTATATCATGTCCTCAAGGCTGTACTTCCCACATAACCCATCCTTTGAACACTTGTATCTGAAGCTCCAGCTTCTTCTCTCATCCCATGTCCACAGATCAGAAGCCCAAATCAATCTCACCATCCTCATTGCCCTCTTTTCCTATTCCTAATAGTTTCAGGTTGGTAGTCCCTTGTCTCCACAGCCCTGACTGCTTCTGACTCACTTTTGTAGTGAGGCCCTGCAGAGGAGAGCCTGTGGTGCGTGGTGGGCTGGGAGTGTCTGACTCACGCTGGCACAAACTTCTGATAATTGGCACTTCTCTTAATTGGCACTCACTGTTTGTGTAAAAGCTCTTACTCCCACCTTGTTCATACTCCTACTCACTTTATTTTGATAGATACCACACTCTGGTCCATTTTTGTTTTACGACAGCCATATTTAAAGCCAGAGTCTCCAGGACACGTATCTGCATTGCTTATTGAAAGCAAGACATGAGTAGTATGTAAGATATATTTTTCAAGCACTATTACTAGAAACACCTTAAACTGACTTGAATTTGCATAAGTCTAGGAGCGTGTCATAGGAAATCATCACCAGATTAAAGTGTGTCTCATGAGATTCTTCAAGGCTCCATACCAGTACCAGCACCACTCAATATTTTTGCTACTGAACTCAAAGGCAGAACAAAATTTGCAACTCACACAAAGATTATAGAAAGACATGTAGAGATAAGGAAACAGACATACAGAGAAGTCTGGAGTGCTAGGTAAGTTGGCCTTGTTGCACAAAGTTGTATTTAAGAGTAATCAAACAGATGCTATACATAGGAAAACAATGATGCTGATAAAAGTCTAAGACTCCTAATGACTGTGTGCTTGAATACGAAATTCTAGTTAGATGCTACAGCAAAAATGTTCATAAGATGTATCGCTAAAAGACTGACGATTCCAAAGGAAGCTGAACTCTCTACCTAGCATGAGTAGGACTGGTATATGAAGGCTACTCCAGTTTATACATTCATGTTTTTAAAAAGAAAAAATTTGTAGTGCTTGCAAAAAGTTCACATACTTTTTCTGAAGATAATGCTTTACAATGAGAAATATAAAGGGCATCTTTACTCCTGGATGGTCACTGAATGTTAATCTGTACCACTTCGCTTGTTTATGCTTTACCTGATAACCTGACCCAGGTTATCCCAGAGTTCCAATTTGAAGGGGATTGAGAGCACAATCAGTACAGCTGCTGATAGATGTTGCCCTGTTATCATGCTTTGCCCTGAACACCTGCTTTTGGGCCAGACAGAGAATGGGGACAGGACGCAGGACTGGATGGACCATTGCTCTGTCCATGCATGGCTGTTCTTGTGTCCCTGACAGTTTGTCCAGGTCTTAATATTTCCTTAAAACAAAATTGAACTTTGAGCTTGTTGAAGGGATAATCATGGAAAAAAAATCCAGAGCTTGTCATGAAGAGGGTAACACACACCAGAGCACCTAACAGTTCCTTTTCCCTAAAATCTGTTTCCATTTGCAATGCTAAAGTCTTGAGGTTAATTTTTAAGAGGTTGTATCAGGTAGATGTATAAAGGCCTGAGTTTAGCTGCATAGTAAAGGAACAACTTGTTTTAAGTCCTTAAAGATATCTTCTTCTCCTAAAATATGACAATAGATGTATAAAGGCCTGAGTTTAGCTGCATAGTAAAGGAACAACTTGTTTTAAGTCCTTAAAGATATCTTCTTCTCCTAAAATATGACAATACCTTCTTCAAATGACACACAAGATGAATGCCTACACCAATTTTTGCTCTGTAACCAGGTTGGTGGACCTGGGAAAACACTGGTCTCTACAGGTCTCTGAAAGGTTACTCATCTACCCATCTTCCTATTACAAAGATCTTTTGCTATATCTCTTCAGTGTGTATCCATCATCAGCTCCAGAGAAGCTTGGAGGTGCCTCTGATGACACAGAAATAGGGCAGGATTTGAACGAGCTTGCTATTCCCTGCCTTTTTTTCCTGCTGCCAAGGATGCACTGCAGCATGAAGCATCCAAGTGATCAGACCTTCAGAAGTCCATATTCCACAAGGATGCTGAATGCTGAGCATTGCAATGGCACATAATGGTAAATTTTTGTTAATGTTCTTTTTCCAGAATCTAGGCACTAGCCTCTTTGTGCTGTAATTCCTCATTAGTATAATATTCTATGAAATAATGGGCGTAATATAAGATTAAATATGTTTAAATTGTTAAAACATGTTAATTTGTGAACCATTTGGGTAATCCCATTTGGTGATGGGGACCTTGCCAGTGCCTTGGGTAAACAACTCCCAAGGCTTGTGTGGTCCCTACAGCTGTGAATCAGTTTGGAGAGATCAATCAAGTGGCAATGGAAAAAAATCCTCCTAGGATCACACTGACAGCTTTGCATTTCCCTTTGGAAAATCTGCTTACAGATTTAATTAATCCAGTAGTCACAAAGGTTCATAGAAGTGCTTGATAAAACTGATTACTGATAAAACTTAGATGTAATTCTTCTGGTGGAAGATTGGATAGTCCTGGTGTCTCCTCCCTCTAATCATAATTAATGTACCTTAGTCACTGTCATAAGATTCATGGTCAGACACATGGCAGAAATTGTGTGTGTCACTACTTCTTCCTTTATTGATATCAGATGCATGTTAACTGGCAGTGTCTAGACACTCGTGTCCTATAAAACAGTATTTAAATCCAGCTCAGAGAGAAGGAACACAGCTGCTTAAACAGAGACCTTCTTCACTTGATTCATCTCTGTATTCAGATTCTGTATTTTAGAATATATTGAGTTTTCTAAATGTTGCTGTTTTGCAGCATTTTTAAGGCATAGTGTTTTATGATGGTGCCTTAAGAAATAGTTATCAGTGACTGTAGAGCTGTTGCAACCCTTAGTTTTGCCAGTACTGTAATTGTTTAGTAAGGGCAATCACCTATTGCTTTTATAATAATTTTTTACTGTTCAGATCACATTTGCACTAATTTATTTCATTACTCTGCACCTTTTCCAGCTGAACTTACGCAATTTGCCAGGTTATGCTCACAGATATAGTAATAAATGTTTAATGTCTGAAAAGCAAGTGGGAGGCATGGTTTCTCTTTTATTTCCATCAATAGCATAAGCACTTGCACTGCACAATACTATGGGATATATTTGAGAGATATGTTGGATTTGCCAGCTAGTGCTTTTTTCTGATGAGGAGGTTCAGAAAACATTTTCCTTTGTGTTTGGAAAATGCATGTGACAGAACTTTGATCTGCAAAATGTTCATAGGTGGAGAACCACAACTGAAGCATCAGAGAGATTTCTGGAGCTCAGTGCTACCTTGCTACTATTTTGGCTGGAGACATGAGAGTGCAGGTTAGATTACCACACATCAGAAAGCTTATGGTTCTTGAAAGCATATTCTGCAATCAGTAAAAATTCCCATTTTTTAAACATCCCATTGCAATACAGCAAACACCAGCAACCCTCTTCTTACATTTTGTGTACCTTTGCAATGTTCTTTCTGTCTTGCAGATGTTAGGATGTGATTGCTACAAAAAAAAAAGTATTTTCATGTTGTCTGTTTGGGAGATGAGAAGCAACCAAAGACGTACTAAGCCTCTAAACACAATTAAGCTAAAAATAAGACATAAATACCCACAGCTAAACACTGTTATTGGAGTCTTATGTTGTGTGAATGTTAGTAAGAGTGCAACCGGGGCTCAAGTTTGTATTTTACAGTATCTCACGCTGCGATGGAATAATAATGGAGTTTTGTGTTTGTCTTGCAGATGGCTCCCCAGCATAAAGCTTGCATGTATGGACAGCATTTCCGTTTCCAAATCCTGGAGTAAGAAGCAATTTGTCATTTGGCATTTATTTCAAATGAAAAAAAAA